>QXEO01000553.1:0-177500 GCA_007115705.1 Dactylis glomerata
TCGCCTATATATTGGTCACGGCGCTATTGATCCAGCGACCGTTCCATCTCTCTCCGATGTCCGTAGATCCAGGACGAGCTCCAATCCCGGTGTAGAGACTCGCCCGTCGCCTTCTCTTGGAGCGCTCGCCGAGGTTCAGGTATGTCTCTCTCGGTCTACTTCACTTCATCACACTAGTGGAACATTGATAACATTGCGATGCCAAAACATAGGCTCAGTTGGCCGAACAGATCCGACTGCGAGAGGAGGCCCAGGCCGAAGCTAGGCGCATGCAAGAGCAGCAGAATGCGATGCACGCCATGATGCAACAGAAGTTTGCATATTATGACCAGCGACTAATGGTGAGTTTCTTTGTAGGCAGGAATAATATCAATTCCATTCTTCTAGTAACCTCATACCTCCGCATGTGTTGATTTGCAGGCCATGGACCCA
This sequence comes from Dactylis glomerata, assembly GCA_007115705.1. Taxonomy (NCBI): domain Eukaryota; kingdom Viridiplantae; phylum Streptophyta; class Magnoliopsida; order Poales; family Poaceae; genus Dactylis; species Dactylis glomerata. The sequence goes on from QXEO01000553.1 coordinate 433, forward strand.
TCCGGTACCTCGTCTTCGCATGGTACTCCTACTTCTGCTACCCCCAGCACTGTCCCCCTATGCCATGGGTAAGTAGAATTTCCTATTATCAATCAATCCTCAGAATTCGGTTAATATTGTCTAACAGGAAATTCTTTTCCATTTGCTAGATTTTCCCGACTGGGCTACCATATCAGTTTCCGCCTAGTGCTACTTTTCCCACTGGGTATCCCCCGATACCCCCGGAGATGATGACAGCATATCAGGTTCCGCCTACTACAGGGACTTCCGCTATGCAAACCTCCCCGGAGATGACGGATGCAGGAGGTCAACCACACGTCACCAATGATAGCCTAGTCAACAAGCTCTTCTAGAAGGTGACTTGTCCTACCTTTGTGCTCCTCTCATGCATTGTACACTTGTGAAAATCTAGACCTAGTCCATAATAGAGAAAAAAAACATAATTTCTAATGCACTTGTGAAAATTTAGACCTAGTCCACAATCTAGACCTACTCTATCATACACTTGTGGAATTTTAGTTCGTAGAACTAGTTCATAATATAGAACTCAAGTGTATCATGCCGTTGTGGAGTTGCGCTTGTCTCCATGTACACATCATATGACACAAATTTGAACTTGCCCAAAGTTCAATATTTCTCATATTTATGCTTTCGATTTTGTAGGATTTGTCAAGGACTTCGATCTATGCCATTGTGGAGTTGGTGCTTGTATCCATGTGTCGGAGGCTTGTGTTCATGGACTTGTGATCTTTCTTGTTTGAGAACTTGTGAATGCATGTTTAATGGACTTGTGAACTCTATGCACGACAATATGTATGTTTGATGGGCTTATGACTATGCATTACAATATGTATGACTCTATATGCATGACAATATGTACGTTTGATGGAATTGTGTTGCTTGTTTGTCATATATTGCATTTCTGGAATATTATATATTTTGCAATGCAGGGATTAAACAAAAACAAATAAAACAGATAAAAACTGGGGCCTTTACCGTGTGCAGGCACACGGCAAAGGGGACGAAAGTCCTCTGCCGTGCACTTGCACACGGCAGAGCGGACACGCGTCACGAATCTGTGAACCTGGCAGTCCACTTTTGGACCAAATGGTCATTGTACCGAGCAAAAACACACGGTAGACCTTGGGAGGGCACGGCAAAGAAGACACACGGCAAAGAGTGGGTCCCACTACGTCGCTGGTCCACGCATGGTCTGGCAGTCAAATCCAGACACACGGCAGAGGCGAGATCACGGCAAACCTTCTGCCGTGTACTGCCAGGCACACGGCAGATGGTGTCCCCACCACCGGCGCGAGCTGGCAGAGAAAGCCGCTTTTTTCTGCCGTGATTGCCCATCGACACACGGCAGAACCTCTGCCGTGTCTATGTCACGTGGGCACACGGCAGACATTCTCTGCCGTCGTTGTCACTGTCGTGACCGGTCTGCCGTGTGCCTGTACACGGCAGATGGTCTGCCGTGTCCAAAAGAGGGTCTGCCGTGTGACTGGCACACACGGCAGAGGCGTGGATTCCGGTAGTGAATATGGAAGAAGATGATACTGCCTACACCATTCTGCACGCTATCCATGCAAAATAAGTAGAAAAGGAAGAAAAGATAACCACCTAATCTAAAAAGCGATGGGATGGGATGGAACCATCCATATTGGTGGATGGGATGGTCCAAATCCCAGTATCTGTTTGTTTTCAGGGATAGAATGCTTTGAGGATATTGGATGACATGTGCAAGTGTGTTCTGGTAACCTTCTCATCTATTTGGTGACATTACCACCATATTTTGCAACAAGTCAGCCTGAACAATTGCTTGGATCAATAAATAATAACAATAAATATAAATCATCACAAGAATTTATGCATACATATTAACCACACACACACACACATAATTTAGTAATACATGACAATCCTTATATTTGCTTCACATACAAGTGCTGGAAAGCATTACATGTCATAAGTCTGCATAGTAGTGCAATAGTTTGGAATCATACTTAAGGCATACAAGTTCATAGGTCTGGCTAGAAACATCATACATCAGCATACAAGCCATTAGACATTAGGCCACAACTTTCTACTTCTTGTGGCTAGCAAAAGTGGTCATAGCAGTAACATAGGTTCTCAACCAGAGAAGGTGTTGCTAACATACCTAGCAACCCAGATCAACTTGTTGTCAAAGTCCAACGAGTGGAAAGCCCGTGCAATGCGAACATTCTCAACCAGATGTGCATAGTAGTGAGAAAGATATGCCGGTTCAAATCCAGGAATGGTTTTCATGCCATCCCAAAGACCTTCAGGCAACTCATCGTTGGTCTTACCAGCCTCCACTATAGCATTAGCAATTTTATCACCAACAGCCATGAATGTTGCCATCATCTTATCCTCGCTTTCTTGTACACATGTTTTGGCTTTCTTTGCTTTGGGAGCCGAGGGCGAGGGTCCATTTGGCGAGGGAGTTGCAGCAGCTTGCACCGTCTCGTCCACATCATCTTCGATTTCTGTCACTTCTTCAGCAAGAGGTTCATTTGATCCCTTGGCATATTGCCCTGTAGCCAAGCTATTACCAAATATTGTAGCCATCTCTTGGTAGTGCTCTATAGGTTTGTTCAAGAACTGAGCATCTCCTTGGTGCGTCTATGCAATCAAGAGAGAACATGTTAAAACACAAGACAGGCAAAGAATACACACCAATATACAACAAAAATAGAACAATATGCAGCAAAAATACCTGGATGTACTCATTATAGTGCTCCTGCTCAAGCGCAAGAATAAAGTTTTCTTCATCCCAAAGTGCACCACTAATGTTGTGCTTAAGCTTGGTTATCCTTTGCCACTTCCTCTTCCAATCGTATTCTCACCTTTGGGTTGAATACAACAGAGAAGGAGGAGTTGATGACAGGCTGCAACTTCCTATCGTGGTCAGGGTCGTCTTCTACGTCACTCGTCCCCTGCCTTCCCAACTACCTCCAAGCTTCTCTCAAAAAAAAACTACCTCCAAGCTCCTCTTCACCCCATGCCCTCCACGCCTACCAAACCCGAGCGCCAAGCAGGAGGATGGGCGCGACGAGAGAAGACCGAGCCGGCCGCCGCTCTTGCCGATCTAATTTCGCCGGGGAAATCGCGCCGCCACCACCGCCTATAGGTGAGAGGTGTTTGACACGAGAAAAACGTCTATGAAGGGTGGCTACTTAGGAAATGAGTAGAGTAGCGTGTTTCTCTCATGCGCCGGGGTAAAGAAAAGAAATGCGGGCGTGCCAGTGTACCGTAGTACACAAGAAAGAAAACAAGGTAGGGAAGCATGTATTTATTAATCTCTCGTGGAGAAACAAAGTACAAGATCCCTGGTACATGCGCTCCGTGGCCTGCTAGCACGGCCAGCCTGACTATGGCGATTGCGATCTCCTAGTTCCCGGGGCCTCGGAAGACACCCGATTAATTACTCCCGCGGGTTACGCCGCGGGACACCTCCGATTAGGCTGTGTGGTCATCTTCGTCGTCTTCGCTTCGCGTTCTCCATACATGATGATGATGAAGTGTGTGTGGGCGGCGGCAGAGCCCGTGTCCTCGTCGGTACATGCGCCGCAAGTGACGTGGCCTTTGCTACGGCCACGGCCGCCCTCGCCGTCGCGCCTCGTCAGTCTCGGCGGTGTTGATGTAGTTGAGTCGAAGTAGCATGGGTCTGCTCGGCTAGGACTTCTTGACGACCGGCAGCTTCATCGGGGTGCGCAAGGGGTATGCCTCGCGGGAGTATTTTCAAGAGACCGGCATCGGTATAGAACCAACGCTCGCAGTCTAAGTCGGCTTAGCTGATGTGGTCGACGCCTCGTCTAGCCCGGCGCCGAGTACTCGGCAGCCGGCGTAGTCGAAGCACCGTCTCACAAGGTCACGGAGTGGCGATGGTGTCGGGGTCGTCGTCTCGTCGTCGGGACGGCACACGGCCATCGCGGCTCCAGGGTAGCTGGCCGCCATGCGTATGGGCCATGCATGGTCCTGTATACCGCGATGTGCCATGCATGTACGTCTTTGCTTGATGCCTGCTTTTGTCCTCTTGAAAAGACACGCCTAGCTTGGCCAGCTGTTGCCATCGACGCCGCGCGTTAACGCATGAGCTGAACTGAACATGGAGCTCTGCCTGTCAGCTGCGCTGCGCATGAAGTCCATCCCTGTATGCCGAGTAGAGCCGTTCCTCGCCGGAAAGTAGTTCGCCGAGCTGCACCTTCCGCCTGAAACACAACTTGCCAAGCTACACATGACCGTCCGGAACGAGCTCGCCAAACTTCACTTGTTCGCTGAACGCCTAGCCGTGCTTGTACGCCGAGTGCCAAGCTACGCGCCCACCGGTGCCGACAGCCGAGCTGCTCCAGTCCGTCACCACCGTCATGCTGCACCTGTCCGCCGAACGCCGAGCTGTGTGTGTCCGCGGACTGTACGTCGTGTGTACGCACATTCGTACTTGCAGGCAAGGATCAGCTGATCCATGCGTGCGTGCAGGCAAGGAAGCTAATCCCTGCGTGCATTCTTTGCTTCCGGTCCGCGTGTATCCACTGCTGCTCCTCGCCATGCACGCCCAGCACGGATCGATCGGCGTCGGAAGGACACCGAAGACGCGAGTGAGCTCTCGTACTTGTGCATCGTGCGCCCGATGCCGTCGCCGAGCTGCCATCGTGGTCGCCGTCTTGAGCGTCGTCCTCCGCGGGAGTAGAGGACGCGTCGGGTTGCACGCTAGCAGCCTTCACGCTGCTGTCGTGGTCGTCATCTTCAGCGTCATCCGCCATGGAAGTTGAGGTGACGCCAGGCTGCACGCCGGCAGCCTCCGCGCGGACGTCGTTGTCATCGTGTTTGGCGCCGCAGGTGTGAAGAAGGAAGCCTCCACGCCACCCTCCTCGTCTTGTGTGTCGCCCGTGGAAGTGTCGAGGAAGTGGCCGCCGAGCTGCACATGGCAGCCTCTGCGCCATCGTCATCGTCTTTGGCGCCGTCCATGGGCGCGTGGCTGCACGCCGGCAGCCCCGCGCCGGCGTCATCGTCGACTTCGGCAAGTGTCGAGGAGGTGGCCGCTGAGCTGCACATGGCAGCCTCCATGCCGCCATCGTTGTCCTTGGCGTCGTTCATGGGCGCCTGGCCGTACGCCGGCAGCCTCCCGCGCCGACGTCGTCGTCGGCTTCAGCAAGTGCCGTACGCAGCAGTGTCGAGCTGCTCACCGGCGGCCACGCCGCCGTCATCTTCGGCAAGTGTCGTGAGCTGCACGCCGGCAGCCCCCACTTCGCTGTCGTCGTCTTCAGCGCGGGCGCCGGTCTGCACACCGGCCGCCCCGAGCTTCACAACGGCGGGTTAAACGCCGTCCGCGCCGAAGTCACCGGGTTGGCAACCAGCCCCATGCGTCATGGTGCAGCATGCATGTATGCGTGTGTATGCTGGACAAAGAAGAAGAGAGCATGAGGGAGAGAGAGAGCCAACCATCATTCTCACCATTAGGAACCACCGGTGCCAATTCCATGGCCTTCTTGTTCTTCCGCCGGTCGATCTGTGTGTAAGTGTGTTTAGGACGTGGGTGGGTTGAAGTAGTGTGTATATTGGATGAATGGATTCAAGATGTTGGATGCGATCTCGTTTCTAGGAAGCTAGCTCTACCTCCCGGTCTTCTCCGTGTTTTTTCTTCTGTTCCCTCTTCCCTGTGTGTCGTGAGTCGCGCCTCCTTTTATAGGCAGCTGGATGACCCTGGACGGACGTCAACGGAGCGCTTATTCCTCCAAGTTTGTTTCAAGAGAATGCTTATCTTATCCGCGCACACGCCAGCTCTCCTGAAGAACCGCGGACGTTTCAGCGCTCTTCCCGCGCTGTGATACTTATCGCTTGGGTAGATAGACATGCATCAGCTAGCCAATGATTATCTCATCGCGCGTCATGAGCTGATCCCGTGGAATATGATATCATGACGTCCGTATACGCTGCGTGGACGAGTTGATACTTACCGTCCCAAAATACTTGTGCATGCGCTAGCTAGTAGCCTGGATCGATCCTCGTAGTGCTGACCTCACGCGTCAGACTCAATGCACGACCAGCCCCATGCATGGCAGATTAGCAAGGAAAGCTAGCTCATCCACGACTGCAGGCTGGTAAGCTCCTTGCATACACACTCAAATTCACATTTTCTGAATTAATACGCAGCTTGTTATTGAGCTCAACTCTTGCTCCACTGGTACAAATCAGCGTCGAACAAGAGGAGAAGGGAGGGTTTCCTGGGGAGAGAGGGAGCGATTTGGGGAGGGATTCGTTTCTGTGGAGGGCGGTGAGATGCGATGGGGAGAGGAGAAGGTGAGGCAAAGGGGTACGTAGAAGTGGGATCGATCGATCCCACCAATTTGAGCGAACCAATCCATCCCTCGTTTTGGGGGAATATTCCCACACGGTGAACGGTTCCATCCCTCCTAAAACTAACCAAACACATACATATCAGGGATGATCCCATCCGATACACCTTCTGGTTCAGAACCAAACACACGCTAAATGAAAGAGCTGTCGCGTGCATGGTCCCGGACTTGGTTTCAAAAGTATTTGCTGTTCACAGCGGACCCCACTACTATGTCTATGTCCATTTCATGACCCAGATGCACACAAACAGCACAAAGTTTTTCAGAAATCCAATTCGGGGCTCCCGGGTGCATATAAACCCATTGTTTGAAAGCATATTTTATGATGTTAGAAAAATTCGATTTTTTTTTACATCCGGACATTCTTTGTTTGCACACAACTTTTCGGAAAAAATAATATACTTTTGTCCCATGTAAAAAAGATAAATTCGACGGCCTAGCATGGCTATTCAAGGACATTTATTTTGTCTTTTTTATATAGGCTACATAAAGTGTTTCTTTTTCTCGAAAACTTGTGTACGAACATAGAATGCACAGATGTATATGCGGATAATTTTTCCAGATTTTATTGACAATTTATAATTTAGATTTTTATGAATTTTTCATAATAGATTCATATGCACCTGGGAAACAAAATACCACCTGAAAGTTTTTGGACGCAGCGTTTTGGCTCTGGGTGCATATTCAGTCAACATTTTCTGAATTTCTTCAGGCAGGCTATTGTTTGCTGTGCTGTAGTACCAGTTACTGGTTTCCGGATGAGTAACAGTAACAACTGTCCTCTCTGCAGTGGTAGCCTTCAGTGTCATTTTCATGTAACTCAGCTGTACTGTGCTTTGACGGTAAATCCAATAAGCACCAAGATACTTGGCCTGCTGTATTGGACTTAATGGCCTTCTTGTACTCCACGTCCTTCTCATGTAGTACTACCCCCATGAGAGTCACAATCAATACACAACAACTTATCATGGTGTCTATCATAATCTCTTCTTCCATCACTTTTGATCTTTCTCTTTTTCATGTAAAAGAAAATAATTCTCTTGCCTGCACCCTATTTTTGTAACCTATCATGTATGTCAGCCGAATACTTGTAAATCTGGTCAGCCAATAGGTGCACCCTACCACCAACAAAGAAAGCATTAGCCACATTTCTTACTTCAATCCAGCTAGGGCTGAGTTCTTTTCTGACTTCTGTCTTTCATCATCTTTCTGATGTGATCCCTATAGGCAGACCCACTTACCGGCAACAGCGTATGCATTTGAAAGGACAAGATATGATGACGAAACATGTGGCTGTAACTCCAGAAGGTACTTGGCTGCAAGCTCTCCAATTTCTATGTTCTTGTGTACTCTGCAAGGATAACTACATTAAAAAAAAATAGACAAGAGAGAAACGAGAGAGTTGCTAAAATGAATGAGTGCAATTGATACTAACCCAGATATCTCTGTCAGGGTAATCATTATTTTGTGCTTCCTCTTCAGCATGGAGACAAGAACGATAGTAGCACATGGAAGCACCAAGGAAAACTGTCCCTTCACAGCCATCGATAACAAATGCCACATAAAGATGGCATAGCTTTGATACGAGTTAAAACCTCCCAGCAGGAGTCGTCAATAGACTTTTTCTCCCTAGGACGAGAATTCCTTCCCTAACAGATAAGCCATATAGGCCAGCATCTATATCCATTGTTAGTCTGCGCTAGCTGGTCCATTCCGACAGCCACCATTTGTCCTCAAGGTCGACTACTTCAGCATACTTCACCAGAAGTCTCCACATGAACAATTGCCATTACTAAAATGGTGAAATCTGTACACATCTCGCAATACAATTTTCCTTTCCATGAATTCAGAAGTGAACTTCATCCAAGTGTGGCAATCGTTACAGACACGGAGATTCTTAATCACTCTAAGGGGCATAGAGGGAGGCAAACTCATCAATCCAAATACCACAGCTAACTTCTCACTATGGACAAAAGCAGTGGGGTTCTTTAGTTCTATCTCTTTTTCATGGAAGAGAGGATGATTCTCTTGCGTGTATCCTATTTTCTCTAACCTATCATTTAGGTCTGCCAAATATTTGTAAATCTGATCAACCAATGGGTGCAATCGATCACCAACAAAGAAAGCATGGACCACATTCTTTACTTCAATCCAGCTACGGCCGGGTTCCTTTCTAACACCTCTTTCGTTCATTATCTTTCTGATCTGATCCCTATATGCCCACCTCCCAGTAACAGCATATGCATTTGAAAGGAGAACATATGATGCTGAATCATGAGGCTCTAATTCCAGAAGATACTTGGCTGCAAGCTCTCCGATCTCTATGTTCTTGTGTACTCTACAGGCACTGAGAAGGGTTCTCCAAACCATTGCATCAGCAGAAATTGGCATTTCCTCAACAAATTTCCTTGCCCGGTCAAGTTGCCCAGCACGTCCAAGAATATCTACAACACAAGCATAATGATCAGGTCTTGGTTGGACTCCATGCTCACTAGACATGGATTTAAAGTAATCAAGGCCTTCCTCTACCAAACCAACGTGGCTGCAAGCAGCTAAAACTCCTATGAAGGTAACATCATTTGGTTTTAGACCTTCTTGCTTCATTTGGTCAAAAAGATCCAAGGCCTCTAAGCCACATCCATGTTGTGAGCAACTTGTAATAATAGTATTCCATGACACATCATTCCTCTCAGACATTTCAAAGAACTGCACCTTGGCATCTTCAATGCTGCCGCATTTCCCATACAGTGAAATCAACGCATTGGCAACTTCGGTTTCAGAGGTGTAACCTGCTTTAACAACTCTAGCATGTATTTGCTTTCCTTGTTTGATATCTGCGAGGTTAGCTGAAGCACTAATAGAGGATACAAACGTGTACACGTTATACCTGATACCTTCTTGATACATCTTAATAAATACCTTGAGGGCCTCTTCATATAGACCACTTTGTGCAAAACCAGATACCAGTCCATTCCATGTGATGTTATCTTTGTGGTCAATTGCCTCAAATAAAGACAAAGCTTCTTTGCTTCTTCCACAACGTGCATAAAGGTTTGTCAATGCGTTCCAAATAGAAACGTCTGCTGAATAACCAGACACATAAACCCGAGAATGAATCTGCAAGCCCTGACGCAGTGCTTTGATTCCAGCACAGGCACTTATAGCACTTGCTAGACCTATATTATCAGGCCAAATTCCAAATAGCTGCATATCTTTGAATGTCGCAAGGGCCTCTTTGCAAAACTCATGTTGCACGTATCCAGCTATCATGGATGTCCAGGAGACCACATCTTTTGCTTCAAGCATTTCAAGAATTCTTCGAGCTTTATCAAGCCACCCGTATCTAGAATACATATCTATCAATACACCACTGACATACATATCAGACTCAAAGCCAGTCTTTATGCTTAATGAATGAATTTGCTCCCCAAGGTTAATTTTCCCGGTGTAAGTGCATGTCCTTAACAAACATGGGTATGTGAACTGGTTAGGGCGTACCCCTGCAGCTAACATTTGACAAAATAGGTCAAAAGATTTTGCTAGATCGGTAATCTGTCCATATGCAACAAGCATCAGGTTCCACAGCACTACATTTGTCCTGTCACCCGAATTGAAGAGCTCAAGGGCTTCCTCAACGTCACCACATTTCACATAGAGGTCAAGAAGTGAGCCTTCAATTATGTAATCTGGAGACATGCCAGCTTTTAGCAAATAGGAATGAAGCTGCTTGCCCTTAAGTAGATCCCCAATAGAGGCACAAGCTGCAAGGAGACTAGCAATGGTCACACAATCAGGGTCCCAGCCTGACAACCGCATCCTGTCAAATATCTCCAAAGCACTATCACCATGTCCACACTGAGCATGTCGCGAGATCAGTGTATTGAAAGTTACTATGTCACAGTAAGGCATGTCAGAGAACACTCTTTCCGCCAGACTAAAAGATCCAAACCGCAAGTACAGCGCAATAAGCGCATTTCCCACAACAGTTTCGGAGCTGAATCCTTGCTTGTGAACTTGGACATGAATCAACCGTCCTTGCTCAAATAGCTCAGCTTTCGTGCAAGCACTCAGTACACTGGACAGAACGTAAGGTGTAGGAGCAACTCGGGACCGATGCATCTGGTGGTATAGCCCAATAGCTTCTTCTCCGAGGCCATTCTGCGTATACCCTGACAACATTGCAACCCACGATACATTGTCTCTAGCAGATAGCTCGTCAAATACCTGCTTTGCCCGCTGCAGAAGCCCTCTCTTCGCGTACAAATCGATCAGCAGGTTTCCAACGATCCGGTCTCTCCCTAGCCCACATGTGACCGCTTTCGCGTGGATCTCTGGGACGAGCGGCCAGTGCTTGCCGCTGCCCTTGCATGCACGTAGGGCGCATGCGAAATCAACAGAGCCGAGGCCCCTGCACTGCCTGACCTTGGCCGCGAAGAGCGAGAGCAGCTTCTCTGGCTCCTCATGCGCGAGGAATCCAGCGAGCGACTTGTTAAGGGCAGCCGCTCCACGGCGCGTCATTTCGTCGAACACCTTGGGCGCGACGCGGTGGTGGACATCGTCCACACCAGTAGATGGTATGCGCTGGCGCTCTGATGTGGACGAGTGACCACGCGCAACGCGGTGAGGTCGGAGGTGGTGGTGGAGGCAAGGACGGCGGCGTGCGCCGGGGCGGCGGCTGCTGTGCAAGTCCTCGGGACGAGCTCGCTGAAGCGCGAGTTCGGTGCCGGTGAGTAGAGTTATGATGAAACGCCCAGTATTATGTTTAGACCATCCAACGGCTGAGCTTAATTACCTTAAACGGAGCACCCACACAGCAAAACAGCCGCCGCATCTCTTTCGTCAGGATGGAGCCATAAAATGGTGTGGATTGCACGATCCACCATTTTCACTGCCGTCTCTAGCCGTTTGGGCTCCCCAGGCTGAAATTCAGCGCTATTTAATGCTGGATGGATAAAAATTTTAACATGGGAGACCTATTTTCCCAGCGACGAGCCAAGGGAAAACTCAAATTCAAACAACAGTAGACAAAAAACGTTCAAACTTAGGAGAAATTTAGAGATATTTAATATATCGACGCGGATTTGCTAGCCACCCGGCTAGCTGTGCATACACCCGTAGCCGTCAGATGATGGGGAGCACATACTCCCCGGGCTCACGTCTTGGAATGGCACCGTTAGCTAGGAGTGGTCTCCGTCAAACAAATAGAGCACCAGTTTTTGTTTTTTGTGCAAGAGTGACCATGCATGCACCCCGTGTTTTGGAAAGTTTCCATATAGTGTTGGAAAGTTTTCAAAAGCTACACCGGTCTTGGAAAGTTGCTACGTGGTGTTTTGGAAAGTTTTCAAAAACTACACCGGTCTTGGAAAGTTACTACGTGGTGTTTTGGAAAGTTTTCAAAAGCTCCATGCCGCATGTCTCAACACTGGTTTTATTTTCTTTTTTAGAAGATGGTAGATGTATACCACCCGTTTTGGTAGATTATAAGTCAGCGTTTTGGGTTTCGTAAATCACAGCAACACTCAAAAAACTGGTGATAGAAAAAAAGCATAGAGGGACATAGAGGACCAGAAGATGGCAAGCCAAGAAACAACAACAGGATACAAAATGAGCCCGATGAAGAAGGAAAATAAAAGTGGTTGTACCCTTAGGGGGGAGAGAGAACCAAATGAGTGTAAGCTGCAAAGAACAAGCCGGGGGTAGTGGACGCCGGTTTGGAAAGTTTTCAAAAGTTGGGCAAGTGAACGCATGCATGAGAAGAAAAAACAAAACTAGTGGCAACTTTGGAAAAGAAAACAAAAGTGGGCATGTGAACGGGAACAAACGCGTCTGACGAAAGCATGCATGAAATGAAAACAAAACCAAGACAACATCTGTAATGACGTGGAGGGAAGAAGAAAACAAAAATGAAATGATGCATGTTGTGCTCTCTATGTAACGGCGTTAGAGGCCGGTGTGTTATAATCAAAGACCAATGTATTGCATGTGCCAGATCCAACGGTTGGATGCATATGCACACCTACTATGGTGGCTATCCCACTATTTCCCTTTAATATATATAGACGAGTTCTTACATATATAGGCTGAATTCGTAATATATTTGAATTCAGCCAGAGGCTAACATAACCTAAACTAAAAATACGGCGTTCTACATGCCCAAATGGCGGTAGAACGCCGTGTAGTCGCCGCCGTCGTTGTCGGTGGAGTCGCCGCCGTCGTCCTGCGGTGGCGGCACCTGCTGGCTGCTCTGGTCAGGGGTCCAACGGCTTGACCCCTGTCCAGCATCGCCGAAGCGTGGCGATGTAGGCCGGTACAGGTCGTCGTCGCTGGAGTCCTCCAGCTTGACGACCGGCGCGCCTCTGGCGGGTTGTGCGGCGGCGGCGGCGCGGCGCCGCACGGCCGCCAGGTCCAGCAGCCGCTGCTGCTACTCCGCCTGCTCCCTCTCCCAGTCCTGCCTGGACCAGGTGAGCGCCGCGTCCATCGGCATGGAGTTGTCGGCGGGGACGAGGTCGGCGAGGGACTTGGCGATCGCCTCGCGGAGCGCCGCGTCCTCGGCCCGCGCGGCCTCCGTGTCGACGAGGTCAGACGCAGCTGCGGCCGCTGCGTCCTCCTTCCTCGGCTTCCGCTTGCGGCCGCGCAGCGGTGGCGACGAGGTGCGCGCCCCCTCGCGGATGACGAGGGCGCCGCTGCTGCGCCTCGGCGGTGTGGACGGTGGCTCCTGCTTCACCGTCCTCGGCGTCGATGCCAACGCCCGTGATGCCGACCTCGACGCCGACCCGGACGACGCCGACCCAGAGGAGCGGGATGCCATCCGCCGTGGCATCCACGAGCTCCCGCGGCGGCGCGACAGAGAGGGTGACAGCGGCATACCCAGGACGGGCGAGTTGCCACCCTCGATGTGCGTGAGCACGGCCTCGAGGGTGCGACCCGGCGCGCTCCACCAGCGGCGGCGGGGGAGGGCCGTCGTACGCGGCGAGTTCCTGTTCGTACCTGCGCCGGAAGAACTCCGTCCACGCCTGGTAGTTGTCGGGGTAGAAGCGCGGCTCCGCACACTTCTCGTCGCTCATCATCTCCAGCACCTCGTTGATAGCGGCGTCGAGGGTGGCGCCCACTGGCGGCATAGGGATCGGGACGCCCCCCGCGCTCAGGCTCCAGCCTCCGGGCGCGCGGAAATCTGGCGGCTCCGGGTAGCCCGCCATGTACAGCAGGCGGCCCTCCCACTGGTGCAGGGAGCGTCGACCGAAGCCATTGTTCGTTGCGCCGTCGTCGGAGCCGTAGCCCACCATTGCTCGAGAGATTTCGCTGGAGAGTAGACTGGGGAGAAGGGGGTGAATGCGGCCAGACACGCGGTAGGACGCGATAAATAGGCGGCCGCGCATTAACTCGCCTCTCCGCGTGGCTGCACGTCCGTTGGCGGCAGGCTTTTACAGCACACGGAAGATGATGCGCGGAAGACGATGCGATGAGGATGACGACCGCCCTTTCTCGCCGACAAGTCGGGGCCACCAGACGCGCGGGAACTTTCCTCGGTGTTTCCCGTGCATTTGTTTCCTCCGGACTCCCCGAGCGTGCCCCCGGGGGGCCGGGGATGGCCTGGGCTCGCCGGATGGATGAAAGCCCAAATCCAGGTGAAAACGAGGAACCGGGGGAGCGACTGAGCCGTTGTTTGCCGTCCGGATGGAAAAAATGGCTCCCGAGAACCTTGTCGGGTTCATGGCTGGAGATGCTCTAAGCTTTGCACAGATCATAATTTTTATACCTTTTCTTTTTTGCAGTTTTTATCATATCTACATCTAATATGTTACACATTTTATCAGTTTCTCATTAATACATATCTTAGCTAAGTTAATCCATCTCTTTTTATATAGATCAGTGACATGAATATGTCCTTCGGGTACCCACGGATTAGTATATCGGGTCCGACCTATTATGGAAGTGGACAAGTATAAGGACTCGAAGATTGACTTGGAGACGAAGAAGGTTCCAATACGTATTCGACTAGGACACTTGTAAAACCTTAGCCCGGTTGCATATATAAAGCCAGGCAGGGGCGCCCCTAGAGGGACAACTTACAATAGATATCTAGACTAGACAAGATAGATTAGAGAGAGATTAGATAGACAATTTCGCCTACGGCGGCACCATGTAAACACCATTGTGATCATATACTAGATTGCTAGCAGGATGTAGCGATCCTCCACCGTGGGGACGTGAATCTAGGTACGTCGTGTGCCAATCTCGATCCCGGAATCTCTAGTCGTTGCTCTTCCCTCGATCCTAAGTGCTTCATCTAGGACATTTGCCGAGTTAACCCTCGTCAATTGGCGCCGACCGTGGGGATCGCAACGACTGGATTTTATCATCCGGGCGGGATCCTTCAACTTTTCCAGAAGATCAGCAAATTTTGCGGCTGCGGACAGCAGCAACCAGATCGTTTCAAATAAAATCAAGCCAAAATCCCAAGCGACAGCGATCACACCTGAAATTCTTCGGCGTCTCGTCGCAACTCCTGTACCGTGGTCTGCGTCTACGGCACCTTCCGCAGATCCGTTCTAAGTAGATAAAAAATAGATGTCGAGTTTTGGTTGGATCGGATCAGGATTCGGATAGCTCACGCTACAAGGCATGTTTTGCGATTAGCAAAAGCCGGCGGGAAATCAAGTGCTTCTTCTCCGCAAGCTATTATGAGTTAAAGAATTCAAGACCTGATGCAAGATCATGCTCCGATCGCTTCCAAGAAAAGAAGAAAAGATCCATGCAACGTCTATGTAAATGGAATTTACGGCAAGGTGCATCTGCACAGATTTTATCCATCCGATTGCATCCGACGAAATCAGTATATTTGGTGATACTGCGAGTCAGCCAAAGATTCTACCGGCGAATTACGAGGATGGCACAAACAACCCGGAGAAAAATATTTTGACTACTTCGTCTTCAACATCGCCGACTGCGGCGTCAACTGCGGCTTGCTACGCTCGGGAGCTCGACATCGCGCACTCGTGCTAACTATCGGCAACGCTCGGGGGCTCGACATCAACTCATCCCGGAGTACGGAAAATCACCTTCAAGACCTGCGATTTCGTCGACATCAGCAACGTGACTATCCTAACAAAGCTCGGGGGCTCGACAATAACTTCGCCTCCGATCGTGATTGTGATTCTACGACAACAACTCGACTACATCTGCGTCGACTACGGGCGCGCCGACAACGGCGCACCCGATAAAAGCTAAGTGTTCCTCTTCCAAGAGTCAATTATCATTTACTTTCACCGCAACCGACACTCGGGGGCTCCGCCATGAAAAATCATCCTGCATATCATTGACTTCGAAAAAATTGCGAAAACCCTAGTAGCTGGCGTTCCTTGTCGAATACTTGACAATTTAGTTTACAGTCGCAGAAGCTCGACTAACGGTTGGCAAGACACAAACCTTGGGTTAACGAAAAGGCTTAGCAAGTATTTTGAAATTCAAATGCGGCAAACGCATCACATTACGTCTGACCTGAGTAGCTGATCGAGCCGTGAAGTGCATCAGGCTAACGAAATGGGTCCTACGTACGAGCACTAAAATTGCACAAAAAAACATCGAGTTTTTATTTTACATACTACATCATCATTACAATATGCAAACGCAATATTTCTTCGAGAGACAAAGTATTTCATAATTATTCATATTTTCTACAGGAGTCAACAAAATCATCAAGTCCTTCAACATGAGTCAAAATTCTTCGAGTAGTACAACTTGAGTCTATGTCCGGCTACAAGTACCCGAATATAGACTCGGGGGCTACTCCCATTGGGAGCGCTGGCCGCGCACCCGATAGAAAGTCAATTTCAAGAGAAAGAATTCGACAAGAAGAAGAAGAAGAAGAAGAAGAAAAAGAGATGAAGAAGAAGGAAATTTGAGCCTATGATCGACTACAAGTACCGACCATAGCCTCGGGGGCTACTCCCATCGGGAGATGAAGAACTTCGAGAAGCCAAAAATTGAAGAACAAGGAAGAAAAATTCGAGTCCATTATCGGTGGCAAGCACCAGAAAATAAACTCGAAATTTACTCCCATCGGGAGAGCGGATTCAAGAACCCGACGACTTTGGCCATTGCATTTAAAGTCGAAGATATATGAAGCCAAAGATATATGAAGTCGAACTGAAGAAATCAAAGATTGAAGAAGTCGAAGAATTGAAGAAGTAGAAGAATTGAAGAAGTCAGAGAATAGAAGAAGTCGAAGATTGAAGTTTTGAGACTCAACCGAGTCTGCAACTCGAATTGAGTCTCGGGGGCTACTGACATGGATATGTCCTTCGGGTACCCACGGATTAGTATACCGGTTCTGGCCTATTATGGAAGTGGACAAGTACAAGGACTCGAAGATTGACTTGGAGACGAAGAAGGAAGGTTCGAATACGTATTCGACTAGGACACTTGTAAAACCTTAGCCCGGTTGAAAGAGCATTTCCCTAATAAATGTATTTTGGTGTTTGTTAACAACATATGGTGAATTAACCATGCTATTAAAGTTCTGCAGATTTTCTAGGTTGATTCAGGATCTTGCGGAGGTGCACCCCAAAAAGGAAGAAAAGATCGGAGCCCGTAGTCCAGTAGTGGGTTTAGGGCTTAGTAGTCTTGTAGGGTGCTTCGCGAAGGTGGAAATGGTGGAGAGGGGATCCACGAAGTGCCGCTGTTGCATCTTCTAGGGCGGAGACTCCGGCCCTGCTGGCCGGAGACTCCGGTCTAGGGGTCTCGCCCAGGCAAACCTCAAAGCCGGACAATTCAGATGCCCACCCGGAGTTGGGCCAGAGACTTTCTGTCTCTGGTCGGAGACTCCGGGTCAGCAGGCTGACGCTGGAGACTCTAGTCCCCAGGGGCCGGAGACTCCGGTCTGTCTGGCTGGTTCTGGTTCGCTATATGGCTCGGACGATTCAGACTCCAGTCCGGAGTTGGGCTAGAGACTTTTGTCTTTGGCTGGAGACTCCGGCGCTGGAGTCACTTAGGGCGGAGACTCCGGCCCTCCAGGCCGGAGACTCCGGCCCTAGTCGGCCAGCAACGGCTACATTTCGTGGAGGACTATATAAAGCCTTCTTCTACCTCTAGAAGGGGTCACGGCTTCCACTCTCTCTCCTCCATTGTTGCTAAGCTTCAAAGCACTAGATCTCTCTCCCTAGCCAATAGAACTCAAAGCCCTTTTGGGATTTGAGGGAGAAGACCTAGATCTACACTTCCACCAAGGCGATTTGATTTCCCCCCTCATTTTGTTGAGGGGCTTGTAAGTCTTGTGTTCATCGGATTCCTAGCCAGAAGAAGCCGTCCCCCAAGCTTAACTTTGTGTGTAAGAGCTTGGTGGGCCTATTGGGAGCCTCCAATTGAGTTGTGGAGCTTGCCCCAATACTTTGTGTAAAGGTGTCGTGCCGCCTTCAAGGGCATCGCTTAGTGGAGCGTGGACTCGCCTTTGTGGCTTGTTCACCGGAGAATAGGGTGAGCCTTTGTGGCGTTGGTGGCCTTTGTGGCACCACACCTCTCTAACGTAGACGTACTTCCCGTAACAAGGAAGGAACTACGGGAATACATCCTTGTGTCTTCGTGTCTCCATTGCGGTTACCTCTATCCTTTACTTGTACCTTTACTTATATTGTTATTGCTAGCTTGCTTGTCACTCTAGGTAAATTCACTTAGTAGCACATCTAGAGAATTTACCTTCTTGTCTAGCCTTAACTTGAAAAAGAAGTAAAAATTGGGTAGCTCCTATTCACCCCCCCCCCCCCCCCTCTAGTCGTTCATACGATCCTTTCAATTGGTATCAGAGCGTGGTCTCTTATTCGGGCTTAACCGCCTAAGAGTATGGGTGATGCTATGGGTGAGGATAAGGGTAAAGAAACTCCTCCCGAAGATACTCCTCCATCTATGCCTTCCTCGTCAATCTCACGTGAGGAGCATTTGGCGTCCTTGGACACATTTCAAGCCTCTATGAGATTGGAGATGAAGGCTATGTTTGAGGAATGTCTTGGGAAGAAACCTTTCGGGCTCACCGACCCAAACACCACACCTAGTGTGGATCTCCCCTTGGCTAAAGTGAAGACATCTAACAATGGTTTCACCTCCGCCGAGAATAAAGGTGCCCCACCTAAGGAAAATGATGGTCCGGCAAAGGGTGCATATATTCCACCCCAAAACACTTACTCTCCTCCGTCGGTCCATTATCCTATGCCACACATTAACAACATGGGATCTCCTCCTAAACTTGATACTCGCAATTTTATTAAATGGCAAGGTCTAATGAAATCTCATATTTCTAGCTCTTCTACTCATTTGTGGAGGGTCATACAAAATGGCTTTGCACCTCATGACCCTCTTAACTTGACCGAAAGGGAAGAAGTTGATGAGCAACTCAATGCCACCGCCAAGCATCTCCTTCAACAAGCCATGCCGGATACTCATGCGGCACACATCAACAACTTGTGCACCGCCAAGGAAGTATGGGACTATCTCACTATGCTCTTCATTGGGAATGAGAGTATTTGGTCCTCCAAGTTTGATGAGCTCAAGAGTGAAGAGAGGGATTTCATTATGCGAGATAATGAGACTCCCGATGAGATGTACCAAAGGATCTTGGCTCTTGCAAACGCCTTGACCGGGTTTGGATGCAAAGACAATGGTGATGATTATATCAAGCGCATGTTCATTACCTCCATCAACCCAAAAGAACCATTTCGGTCTGATACGTCTCCAACGTATCTATAATTTTTGATGCTCCATGCTTGTTTTTATACCATTTGCCTAATGTTTCGTTACACTTCGTGGCACTTTTATGCATTTTCCAGAACTAACATATTAACAAGTTGCCACAGTGCCAGTTCCCTGTTTTCTGCTGTTTTTGTGTTTCAGAAGTGATACACAGGAAATATTCTCGGAATTGGACGAAATAAGTTCCTGAAGTCTTATTTTACCCGGAAGCTTCCAGAGATCCGAAGGAGAGTAGGAGGGGGGCCACCATGGGCCCACACACAGGGGTGGCGCGGCCAGCCCCTGGCCCGCGCCACCATGGTGTGAGGCCACCTGGCCCCTCCTCTGACATCGCCCCTTCGCCTATAAAGACCCCCCGACTGAAAAAACCTAAGTACCCGATCACTTTTCCAGAACACATCGTGATCCGCCACCGCCGTCGACCCGAAGATCGGGAGGGTCCAGAAGCTCTTCCCGGCACCCTACCGGAGAGGGGAATCACCACCGGAGGTCTTCTTCATCGCCATGCTTGCCTCCGGAGCGATGAGTGAGTAGTCTACCTTGGACCATGGGTCCATAGCAGTAGCTAGATGGTTGTCTCCTCCACCATGTGCTTCATGTTTAGATCTCATGAGCTGCCCTACATGATTGAGATCACCGTTATGTAATTCTACATGTTTGGTTTGTTGGGATCCGATGAATATTGGTGTTTATGATTAAGTTGCTGTACTGAATATTATCTTTTGTTATCTCTATGTTGTTTATGATCTTGCATGCTCTCCGTTGTTAGTAACTATCTTGGCCGAGTAGTTGCTAGTGACTCCAAGAGGGGGTATTTATGCTCGATAGTGGGTTCATGCCTCTATTTAACCTGGGGAGTGACAGAAACCTCTAAGGTTGTAGATGTGCTGTTGCTACTAGGGAGAAAACAACATTCATATGCTCAAGGACATATGCTTTGTTTACATTACACACTTTGCTTAATGCAATTATCTGTTGTTCGCAACTTAATACTTGTGGAGTTCTCGGATTGATTCGCCACAAGTGGATTATTAGTCATAGATGCAGTTGGATGGCGGTCTATGTATTTTGTTGTAATGCCCAGAGTAAATCTCATAGTGATCTTCTTGACATATCATGTTTATCTTTATTCTATCAATTGCCCAACTGTAATTTGTTTACCCAGCATGTGTTATTTATCTTATGGAGAGACACCACTAGTGAACTGTGGATCCCGGTCCTATTTCCATCATATTGCTATCACCTGTTTACTTTACTCGCACTGTTTACTTTACTCGCATACTCTATTGTTTTCCACTCGATACGCTCATAACCTTTGCTTCAAGCAAACCGGTGAGATTGACAACCTCATCGCAAGTTGGGAACGAAGTACTTGGTTGTATTGTGTGCAGGTTCCGCGTTGCAGCTAGCAAGCAAAGCTTGGACGAGGCGCCATATATAAATTGTCCAAAGCTGTCGCAAGCTAGCAAGCATCACCTTCAGTCGTTTGTCTCTCCTCTCCAAGAACGATAAACCTTGGTTTCTTAACTGAGGGAAAACTAGCTGCTATACTCATCACACCTTCCTCTTGGGGTTCCCAACGGGCTGGTCATTCACCACGCATCAAACTAATTTTCTGGCGCCGTTGCCGGGGATTGAAGAAGAAGAAGCTCCCACATCAACTACACTTTTCCACGTCAACTTGGCACCAGCAATAATTTTCTGGCGCCGTTGCCGGGGAGGAAGTAGAAGACTTCTGCGAGGGGAGTTTTCGCACGCACATCCTTCACTTTATTTTATTGTTTTGCTTTACTTTATTTATTTTACCTGCATCGTTTTATATCAAAAACCCAAAAAAATTAGAATCCTTGGTAGTTGCTATTTCTTTACTTTAGTTTATTATGTCTAGTTCAGTTGCTACTACTATGTCGCCCGAGGACATGATTTTTACTTTTAAGCAGAAGGATGAGGAAAGTTTTAAAGAAGCTTGGTCTAGAATTTATGATTGGCATGGAAAAACTGAACCTAAAATGGCCTTGAGTTTGCTTCTTAGTAGCTTTTACTTTGGGCTTGCTCTTCGTTATAGATATACTTTGGATGCTACTGCAGAAGGAGATTTCCTTCATTACGATGGAGATCAAGCCTTCAACATTATAAAAAAGTTGATTACAATTTATAGCATGCCAACCTATTTTGATTCCTCTCTTGTGTGCATTTTTAATAGACTTGATACTCTTGAGACTCGCACTGCTAGCTTGAATTCTTGCTACAATACTTTGCGCCAGCATTTTGATTATGTGCCAATAAATTCTGAACCTTCGAGTTGGTATCCTACGATAAAAATCACCATTAGTGGTGAAACTTTTCATGCTCGTTGTGATATTATGTCTGAATTTTGTCTCATGCCAAAGGATGTTTATGAATCTTTGAGCCTTTGGAAGCTTTCTGAGGGGGGAGAAGGAATTTCTCTTACTAACAATGCCACTATATTTCCCATTGGAATAGCTGAAGGAGTTTTTACAAAATTCCTAGGAAGAATAATATCTACTGATTATCTTGTTATTGAATGTGTAGGAAAAGGACAAATCACACTTGGAAGATCCCTCTTGAAGCTCCTGGGCGCCGTCATTGATGTGGGAAAAGGCAATATAAGATTTATCTCTCCACCTTGCAATAGCCATGTCTTTCCTGGAGTCAAGAACAAAGGTAAGAAAGGAAAACGTAAGGCACGTGCTGATCCTAGTACTTCATCTTCTGAAAATACTTGATTCGCAATTTACTGCGTCTAGCTCAAAGGCGTTAAAGAAAAGCACTCTTGGGAGATAACCCAATGTTTTATTTTCCATACTTTTTCTTTTATTTGAGTCTCGGAAGTCATTACTACTGTAATGACCGCTCCTTATCTTGTTTATTTCGTTTCTGTGCCAAGAGAAGCCTCTAATTTGAGTGAGGTAAAGATTTGGAGATGTTGCTGTCCTGAAACTGTTTTCGGTGCTGCACCGTAAAAATTCGTATACCTTCTCTGTATATCTTTTGGACCTGAGATTTCTTGTGCATATGGCCCAGGTTATATCCAAACTTTTGTTAGTTGAACACTTTTTGATTTGAGCAACAGAAAACCCAGCAAAAATTCGTCCTTTGTCAGCTGTTCAGTTTTGACAGATTTCTGCCAATATTTGTGTTTGCCACTTTATCGCTTTCTTTTGAGTTCTTTTGATCACGGAACTTTTAGAGAAGTTGCTACAGTAGTATTTGCTGTATATGTGGTGGTTTTAAGTTGAAACCTGAAGCAAAAAGAGGATTGATTATATGTTATGGTTGCACTAATGTTGCTAATAGAATTGTGTTTAGTTTTGTATGAAGGAAGTTTTCAAGTGTAGGGATTGGAGAATGATGAGATGAGTTGAAGAATGGACAAAAGTTCAAGCTTGGGGATGCCCATGCATCACCCCAAGAAATATCCAAGAAGTACAAGCGTCAAAGCTTGGGGATGCCCCCGAGGCACCCCTTCTTCATCGGCAAAAATCAGGTCACCTTTCAAAACACTATATTTTTATTGCTTCATGCACTATGTGTTTTCTTGGAGCGTAAGTTGTTTTAGTTTTATTAGTTAGTTTAGTTTGTTTGTTTGCTGCAATAAATGGTTGGACCCCAACAAATTTCTTTTGGAGGAGATGTACTCGTTTTCATTTGCAAAGAACACTCCGTTTTTCATTCTTACAATTTCATCGGGTGTTCTTCTTTTTCTGCTACTGCTTTTGGTTTTCGTTTTCGCCTTGATTTGCGTTCAGACCTTGCCATATCTTTTTATCAAGGTGTATTTTTGCCTCTGATCTTTATTGGTTTTCATCAAAAGAGGTGTCTTTAAAAATTTCAAATGGTGTTGGAAAAGAGAAAAAGCTTTGTGCAAATTAGTGGTACAAGAAGGAGCTTGTGTAGACTGCGGCTTAGGCTTTTTCATGTCATGCTTGATGTCTTTTTGATAGTATGCTTAGTGGTTTTGCTGTAGCATGACTTGTCTCAAATAACTGAGATTGCTTAATGAGCCTTTGAAAAAATCATGCGTTGTTTTTTATTGTATGGAAGCATTATTTTGGTTTTCTCCTTGATGCTTTATTTGGGTTGACTTGGCGCATGCTCACACATGTTAGACTCTTACAAAGTCGCCAATAGCCTCTATGATCATTTAGTTTTTGCCTTTTGATGCCATCTTATGCTTCTTTTAATGTCGCTTTGTCGCTTTGCATGATTATGGCCATTATTGCTCTCTTAGTTGGTCGCTCCCAGTCTTTTGCTAGCCCTCGCCTTGTACTGAGTATGAGCTCTACTCGTTCATCCAATTCCTAAAAGCCAAAGTTTTCCAAAGTGTCCACCATACATACCTACTAGCAATTTGCTATTCCAAGTAAATTTGACTTGCTTTTATTTTCTCTTCAAATTAAACTCTTACCAGTGTTATGCGAAATTCGGTCAGTAAAGCTCCCACGAACCGGAAGGCACACTTTACTTTTTCCAGTTCTTAAAAATTTGACATTGTGGTCTCTTATGTTGAGTTGTTATGCTTGCAAGTTGTAAGTTGGATTCTAGCCCAGCCATGCAGTCATGGGCAAGCTTTCAACATTGCACTTCTTATTTGAATTGATATCGTGATCTTTTGTTTATGGATGCCCGTGGTGTGAAATGAATTGGGAATCTTGTGGGGATCATGGAGTTTGTATATGTGTTAGGGAAACGCCGGGCCGCTAATCTAAGCCATGCATAATTCATGGTGGAAATTTGCAGCATACCCATGGTGAACATTCGACGACGCATCTCACAATAAAAAGCTAAACAAAAGGCAAATAAAAGAGATGTCGAGGTGTTCATTGTCTGCTTGTCCTATCATTTTGGTGTGGGCTTGTTCCAAGTCATCGGGCACGGAGGTACCCCATTGGCGGTTCTCAATGATATGCATATATTTACAATGACAAGAGCCTTGATTGGGACTCTAAGTAAAGTAGCATGAGGTTTGGGTACTCGTATTCACGGGACACGAGGTTTTCAACTTATGATTTGTCAAGCATATGCATCATAATTGTTCTCGCATTAACTTTAACCATTCAAGATGCTTATGATGGGGGCAATGAGAGCTCAAAGCCGGTAAGTACCATAATTTTTGAAGGTTATAAAACTTGCAATCACTGCTTCCCTCTGCGAAGGGCCTTTCTTCTACTTTTATGTTGAGTCACCACCTTCTATCTTTATGCACCATTAAGAGAGCATAGTTGTCATTCTTAGTGTAATATGCATTGTCCCAAAGTTCATTGATTGATTCATATTGTTGGTTTCACTTGTTCTCAAATTATTTGTATCTAGTCGCCCTCTTAAACTTGAAGGTGTCCTATGCATTTATGTTTTGCTCTCTTTGAAGGACAAGCTGAAAACCATTTGTATGTTTTTCCTTATAATTTGAACACACATTTGACTTTCATTGTTTCATTTTCATGATCTTTTGTTTGTGTTCATTTTCATGTTTACAACATGGTTGCTAAGTTTCTATTGTCAAGATTATATCTTTCATACCCATGTTTTAAGTTCTTATGATCCCAGCTCACAAATGCTTACATATACGATCAAGATTGTGTAGGTGCATGTCACCTTAAAAATTATTCTTTTGTTATCACTTACCTACTCGAGGACGAGCAGGAGTTAAGCTTGGGGATGCTTGATACGTCTCCAACATACCTATAATTTTTGATGCTGCATGTTTGTTTTTACACCATTTGCCTAATGTTTCGTTACACTTCGTGGAACTTTTATGCATTTTCCGGAACTAACCTATTAACAAGTTGCCACAGTGCCAGTTCCCTGTTTTCTGCTATTTTTGTGTTTCAGAAGTGATACACAGGAAATATTCTCGGAATTGGACGAAACAAGTTCCTGAAGTCTTATTTTACCCAGAAGCTTCCAGAGATCCGAAGGAGAGTAGGAGGGGGGCCACTAGGGGCCCACACACAGGGGTGGCGCGGCCAGCCCCTGGCCCGCGCCACCATGGTGTGAGGCCACCTGGCCCCTCCTCTGACATCGCCCCTTCGCCTATAAAGACCCCCCGATGGAAAAAACCTAAGTACCCGATCACTTTTCCAGAACACATCGCGATCCGCCGCCGCCGTCGACCCGAAGATCGGGAGGGTCCAGAAGCTCTTCCCGGCACCCCGCCGGAGAGGGGAATCACCACCGGAGGTCTTCTTCATCGCCATGCTTGCCTCCGGAGCGATGAGTGAGTAGTCTACCTTGGACCATGGGTCCATAGCAGTAGCTAGATGGTTGTCTCCTCCACCATGTGCTTCATGTTTAGATCTCATGAGCTGCCCTACATGATTGAGATCACCGTTATGTAATTCTACATGTTTGGTTTGTTGGGATCCGATGAATATTGGTGTTTATGATTAAGTTGTTGTACTGAATATTATCTTATGTTATCTCTATGTTGTTTATGATCTTGCATGCTCTCCGTTGTTAGTAGCTATCTTGGCCGAGTAGTTGCTAGTGACTCCAAGAGGGGGTATTTATGCTCGATAGTGGGTTCATGCCTCTATTTAACCTGGGGGAGTGACAGAAACCTCTAAGGTTGTAGATGTGCTGTTGCTACTAGGGAGAAAACAACATTCATATGCTCAAGGGCATATGCTTTGTTTACATTACACACTTTGCTTAATGCAATTATCTATTGTTCGCAACTTAATACTTGTGGAGTTCTCGGATTGATTCGCCACAAGTGGATTATTAGTCATAGATGCAGTTGGATGGCGGTCTATGTATTTTGTTGTAATTCCCAGAGTAAATCTCATAGTGATCTTCTTGACATATCACGTTTATCTTTATTCTATCAATTGCCCAACTATAATTTGTTTACCTAGCATGTGTTATTTATCTTATGGAGAGACACCACTAGTGAACTGTGGATCCCGGTCCTATTTCCATCATATTGCTATCACCTGTTTACTTTACTCGCACTGTTTACTTTACTCGCATACTCTATTGTTTTCCACTCGATACGCTCATAACCTTTGTTTCAAGCAAACCGGTGAGATTGACAACCTCATCGCAAGTTGGGAACGAAGTACTTGGTTGTGTTGTGTGCAGGTTCCGCGTTGCAGCTAGCAAGCAAAGCTTGGATGAGGCGCCATATATAAATTGGCCGAAGCTGTCGCAAGCTAGCAAGCATCACCTTCAGTCGTTTGTCTCTCCTCTCCAAGAACGATAAACCTTGGTTTCTTAACTGAGGGAAAACTAGCTGCTATACTCATCACACCTTCCTGTTGGGGTTCCCAATGGGCTGGTCATTCACCACGCATCACGGTCCGAGATCATCTGTTCAAGACTGGACTTTGGGACTATGACTTCAAATGAAGTTCTTTGCGAGTTCACCGCCTTGACTATCTTGAAGAAGAATGCAGAAGAGACTCGAGCTCATGTTCTTGCCGGACAAGGAGTTCACAATCTTGCTCTCAAGGCCAAGGTGGTGTGCAAGCAAGGAAAAGGAGAAGGAGAAGAAGAAATATGTGAAGAAGAGTGTTGGTCTCCGGAAGATCTCATGTTGGCACTCCATGAACATTTGGCTCTCAATGCAACCGCTTTTTGGGATGCCAACAAGCACAAGATGAAGGGATCCAAGTTCAAGTCATCTCCAAGGAGGGGTGGTGACTCTAAAGTGAGGCATTGCTACAATTGTGGAGGAATCAAGCACTTCATTGCCGTGTGTCCTTATGAGAACAAGGAGGACAATGGAGGCCGGCTCATCCCCAAGCGCCGGCCATCAAAGTTCTCTCCTTCCAAGAAGCATGGGAACAAGGACGACAAGAAGAAAGGAGAAAGATTGTTGGTGGTTCATGAGGAGTATGACTCCGGGTTCGATGATGATGACTCCGAAGATGAAGAGAATGGAGAAATGGCCGCCATTGCTATTGTCTCCACTCCACCTACCTCCCTCTTCGACTCACATAATGAGAACACCATCATCACCAACCACAAGTGTCTTATGGCCAAGGCCTCGAAGGTAACATCATCACCTACTCCTTCATCATCTCATTCCGATTCTACTTCTATGGATGATGTGAGTAGTCTTAAGATTAAGAAAGAACTAGTTTCTTGTGATGAATTCATTGCTAACATGAAGGGGCCAACCAAGGTATACATTGAGACACTAATGTGTCAAATAGGTGATGCCCATGACACTATCAAGGAGAAGGAGGAGTTGGAAAGATTAGCCGCCGATGATATTGTCTCTCTATCTATTGAGCTCGAAGAAGAGCAAAACTTGAGAGCTTCTTTAGAGGAGAAATTGTTGGGACTAGAAGAGTCTCATAATCTAAACTTGTCTAAACTCACTAAAGAACGTGACCATGCTCTTGCTATGGTCAAGTTACTTAAAAAGGAGAAAGTTGAATTTGACGTTGGTCATAATGATCTTCATGAGAAATTTGAGAAGCTTGAAGAAGCTCACAAGGCTTTGGAGGGTAAACTCTCTAGTCTCACTAAGATCCGTGAGCAACTTCAAACTCAATTAACTATTGAACAATCTAAAGTCCCACCAATGCAAGTTATTGAAGTTCCTTGTTCTTCTAACTCTATATGTTATCATATTGATATCAGTGAGGAGAACAATAGGTTGAAGGCCAAACTTGCTAAGGGCCTTGCCACTTGCATTCAAGGAGAGAAGAATCTCAATGATCTCTTGAACAATCAAAGAATGTTTAAGGGTAAGGAGGGCCTCGGATTTGTTGCTGAGTCCTCAAAGAAAGGGGATCTTGGTTTGGTGGCCGAGCCCTCAAAGAAGAAGAAGAAGAAGAAGAACAAGAAGAAGTCCAAGCCTGCTGCTGCTCCTACTCCTCATGTCCCTTTTGATATTTGCTACACAGAGGAGGAGTGGGAGGAGCTGAATGGAAAGAAGAAGAAAATCGAGGAGACCGGAGTCTCCGGGTCAAAGGGTCCGGAGTCTCCGGCCAGTTCATCTAGCCCGGAGTCTCCGCCCCCAAAGGCCGGAGTCTCTGGCCCCACTCACAATAACTTTGTAGGAAAATATAACTCTCATTATGTTCTTCTTGGGGATTATTATGGTGATGTCTATGCTAGATATGTTGGTCCCTATGATGGTTACATTGAATATGCTATTTGGGTACCTAAGATTCTTGTGACTAACAAAAGAGGACCCATCCAAAAATGGGGACCTAAAACCAAGAATTGATCTCTTGTAGGGCATTGCTTCCGGAGGAGAAAAATGGATTATTGATAGTGGTGCCACAAGCCACATGACCGGAAGCAAAAATATTGTGGAAGATCTAAGGCCAAATACTTCAAATGTCACGGTCTCATATGGTGATAAATCATCCTCTAAGGTACTTGGTTTCGGTAAGGTGGTGATCACTCCGGACGTGTCCCTAGTGAATGTCATTCTTGTCGAAACCATTGGTTATAACTTACTTTCCGTTCGTCAACTTGCTACTATGGGCTTTGCCACATATTTTGATGTTGACATTGTGGTTGTCATGTGGAGTAAGTCTCTCAAGGTTTCCTTTGTTGGGTATGTCAAAAATGGCTTGTATGTGGTGGACTTCTCAGAGAAACCCACTACGGCCGCGATATGCCTAATTGCTAAGGCCGACGTGGGATGGCTTTGGCATCACCGGTTAGCCCGCATCAATATGAGAGCTTTGCAAAATCTCTACACCGGCGGCCACATTCTCGGACTAAAGGATGTTTCTTTTGCCAAAGATCGTGTTTGTAGGGCATGTATTGAAGGGAAGATGCATGAAACAAGCCATCCAAGCAAGACTATTATCTCTTCCAAGAGGTGCTTGGAGCTCCTTCACATGGATCTCTTTGGACCTCCCACTTATGCAAGTCTTGGTGGCAAGAAGTATTGCTTGGTGATTGTCGATGACTATTCAAGATATACTTGGGTTTATTTCTTCGAGTTCAAGAGTGAGACCCAACAAACCGTCAAAGACTTTGCCACCGAAGTTGAGCATCAATTCAATACCACCATATTGACTATAAGAAGTGACAATGGCACCGAGTTTAAGAACTACTCCCTAAATGAGTTTCTTAGTGATGTGGGTATCAAACATCAATATTCCGCTGCATATACCCCGCAACAGAATGGAGTTGCCGAGAGGAAGAACCAGACTCTTATGGATGCGGCAAGAACCATGTTGGCGGAGTTTAAGTCTCCTTGCAACTTTTGGGCTGAAGCTATCAGTACCACATGCCATGCCACCAACCGGCTTTATCTCCGCAAGAACTTGAACAAGACTCCATATGAAATACTTACTGGGCAAAAGCCTAACATCACGTACTTCCGGGTATTTGGTTATAAGTGCTTCTAACTCAAGAAAGGTGTTCGATTGTCAAAATTTGATTCTAAAGCTTTAGAGGGTATCTTTGTTAGTTATTCCTCGGACTCACATTCCTATAGGTTCTATAGCAAGTCCTCCGGGCATGTTATAGAAACTTGTAATGTGAGGTTCGATGAAGATAATGGTTCCTTTGTGGGACAAAGTGGTGTTCGTGATGTAGGTGACGAAATTCCTCCCCAAGCCATAAGAAGAATGGGTGTCGGATTCTTCCGGCCCATTGAGGGACACCTTTTGGCCGAAGGAGAAGGACAATGCTCTACTCATGTGGAGCCTTCACCTGCTGAACACCCACAGGACATTGACCAAAGACAAGCTGCACATCCTCAACCTCAAGATCATCCCACCGAGCAATCTTGCCCAGAGTCTCCGGCCCCTGTGGTCCAGACTCTCCGGCCTATACCGGAGTCTCCAGGTTTGGATACCGGAGTCTCTGGGTATGATTAAGGCCTTGATGAAGATCCTTCAGAATTCCATGGCTATGGGCCACTTGATGATCAAGGCAATCCATCTGGTCAAGGCGAGGACCAGAACAGCAATCATGAAGATGATCAAGTAGCCTCTCAAGAATCTCCTCTTGAGGCTCGCACTCGCCGTGAGAAGAAGCTTGAGTCCATATTCCGATGAAGAAGCATATCCTTAGAAAATGTTCTTGGGAGTGTTTGGAAAGGTGTCTCCACAAGGAGGCAACTTTTTAACTTTAGCTCTCATCATGCTTTTGTCTCTTGTGTAGAACCCAAGAAAGTTTATGAGGCGCTTGAGGATCCGGATTGGCTTGATGCCATGCATGATGAACTCAACAACTTCGAGCAGAACAAAGTTTGGACTCTAGTAGAAAGACCCAAAGATTGCCGTAATGTCATTGGGACCAAGTGGATCTTCAAGAACAAGCAAGATGCAAATGGCATTGTCATACGTAACAAGGCAAGATTGGTGGCTCAAGGTTTCTCCCAAGTTGAGGGTATTGACTTTGGTGAAACTTTCGCTCCCGTTGCTCGCCTTGAATCTATTCGCATCTTACTTTCATATGAATCTCATCATAACTTTAAACTTCAACAAATGGATGTTAAAAGTGCATTTCTTAATGGTCCTCTAAATGAATTGGTTTTTGTGAAGCAACCCCCGGGTTTCGAAAATCCTAAGTTTCCTAACCACGTTTATAAACTTGATAAGGAGCTCTATGGCCTCAAACAAGTCCCACGTGCGTGGTACGAGCACCTTAAAGAGTTGTTGGTTGATCGTGGTTTTGAAATTGGGGTGATCGATCCCACTCTTTTTACTAAGAAGGTCAATGGGGAGCTTTTCATTTGCCAATTATAGGTTGATGATATTATATTTGGTTCTACTAACAAAGCTTTCAATGATGAGTTTGCTAAGCTCATGACCGACAAGTTTGAGATGTCTATGATGGGGGAGTTGGAGTTATTCCTTGGATTTGAAGTCAAACAATTGAAGGGAGGGACTTTTGTGAATCAAGCCAAATATACCCAAGACATGCTCAAGAGGTTCGAGATGATTGGAGTCAAAGGTGCAAAGACTCCCATGCCAACAAAGGTTAATCTTGATCTCGATCCTAATGGTAAAGAAGTGGATCAAAAACTCTATAGATCTATGATTGGTTCCTTGCTTTACCTTTGCGCATCTAGACCGGACATTATGTTAAGTGTGGGAGTTTGTGCATATTTTCAAGCCGCACCAAAGGAAAGCCACTTAGTGGCAGTCAAGAGAATCTTTCAATATTTAGTGAATACCCCTAACTTTGGTCTTTGGTACCCGAAGGGAGCAAGTTTTGATCTTGTAGGTTACTCGGATTCGGATTGGGCGGGAGACAAAGTGCAACGGAAATCAACCTCCGGGGCTTGCCAATTTCTTGGTAGGTCCTTGGTGTGTTGGTCATCTAAGAAACAAAATTGTGTGTCTCTCTCTACCACCGAAGCCGAATATGTAGCCGCGGCAAGTTGTTGTGCACAACTCTTATATATGAGGCAAACTTTGAAGGATTACGGTGTCATTTTTGACAAAGTGCCTCTTTTGTGTGACAATGAAAGTGCAATCAAGATCGCTCACAACCCGATGCAACACAACAAGATGAAGCATATTGAGATTCATCATCATTTCATTTGGGATCATGTCAACCGTGGAGATATTGATCTATCTTATGTTGGCACCAATGAGCAACTTGCCGATATTTTCACGAAGCCTCTTGATGAAGCAAGATTCCGAGAATTGAGGCATGAACTAAATATCGTTGATTCAAGCAATGTGGCTTGAGCTAGGTGCATATACTCCCATACTTTAACGTGTGTTTTGTTCTAGATGTGGGCATAGAAATAGGGGGAGTGCGGTCCTAATTGATTGGGCTATCCCTCCCCCCATAATGCCAATAGTAAGCGTATTGTTCTATCTTGTCATTTGTGACAATTCGCGGTGCCATACCTATACACTCATACACGGTGGCCTTTGGCCACCGACCTCCTTAGTGGAGGAGTTTCCCATTTGGTTTTATTGCTTTATTCTTTTTCTATGGGAACATGCTCATGTTTGGTCTTATTTGGTTTTATTTGCATGTTTGCAAACATGAGCATTTTGTACCACACAGTGTCATTGATTCCATCCCAAGCCTATCTCATCCACAAACTTGCTGAAATTCTCCAAAAGACATGTCCTTATACACTATAAATGTTGATCTAGTCAAGGGGGCTGGAGACTCCGGGGTTTACAGCCCAGAGACTCTGGTGGGCCGGAGACTCCGTGGTAAGTACCGGAGACTCCGGCCGGGGCAGTTTCGAAATCCATACTTAGGGCACAGGGTGGGGAAGAACGGTTCATTCTTCCCCGTCCACCCCCGTGCCCCTGCTCTCCCACCTGTCGCCCCCTTGCCATAGATCGACCCCCAGAGCCTCTCCAAGCTCCGGGATCCGCCGTGCCACTGGCAAATCAACTCCTTGGAGGTGTGGGATCAATCCCACCGATCGATTTTGCGTCATGGACTCCGGTAAACTTGCCTTCCATCTCCTCCATCTAGTTCTCTCTAGATCTATGAGATGTGCATGTTTTCCTTAGTTTGATATGGTGTACTACCTTCTAGTGGCTATCTATCATCTTCCTAGCAACTTTATTGTGGTTATTTTCCCTCGATTTGATCTATGGGGTCTCCTAGGCTCGGGCTCCTGGGTCCAACCGGAGACTCCGGCCCCTGTGGCCGGAGACTCTGGCCTGGACGCAAAGTCTCCGGTTTCGGCCGGAGACTCCGGCCCGAGCCCCCAGAGACTCCAGCTAGATCAGTACTGAGTGCATTGGTCACAGCATAGTTGCTTATTTTTTGGCTCAAGGACATGTCACCTCAACCTTGCTATCTTCCTCACTCATTCACAGGTGCAGGTGGTTCTCGGAAACCGGCCGCTCACAACAAGGATAAGTTGGTGTTCAATCCCGCCACCGGGAATCTGTCTTAGAAGTTAGTCATTGCTCAGCAAGCTAGAGATGCCAAGAAGCTCAAGACTCGGATGACTGAGGAGGAACGTGTTGAGACTGCTAAAAGGGTCAAGTTTGATAACCTTGTGACCTTGGATGGTTTGACTTCTTCAGAGTTTGTTGAGATGAGGAAAAGGAACATGTATACTCTCCCGCGCAACTCCCGTGACCGTTGTTTTGTCCGGAAAGAGAAAGAGTTGATCATGAAGGAGTTCTATGCTTCTCTCAAGAAGTATCTGGTTTGCCCTCAGATGGTTATGGACTTCTCTCATTTTGCCAAGTATAGTGAGTATTTCGCGGAGGCCTTGTGGATCACTCGCAAGCTCGGACTCCATGCCCTCATGAAGATTCAAGAGCCTTACAACATCACTTTGGTTCAACAGTTCTTTGCTACTCTTGTGTTTGGTGATGGTGAGGAGATCCCCATGACTTGGATGACCGGAGAAGAGATTTGCCACTCCAACTTCATGGACTTTGCCGCTCTCCTTGGTTATGAGTTTCATGGTGCTACTACTCCTTGTGGCATAAGGATGCATGTGGACGGTGAGTACTATGAGAAGAAGAAGCTTGCTCCTCTTTACACCAGGACGGATAAGAAGATTGTTGTTGGAGGGACTCTTGGGCTATCTCAACGGTCCAACATTCTCCTTCGCATATTTTGGGCCTCCATTGCCCCTCAAGCCGGTAACTTTGATGCTATTCGTGGGGCCTTAGTGAACCTCTTGGCCTACTCTCATGAAGTCTATTGCAAAGGGGAGACCGCACATGTTGAGCCACTTGATGTGATGGATTATATTCACAAGGAAATCAATGATTGCATTATCAACAAGAAGACTCCTCTCTATGCCCCATTTGTCATGAAGCTCATTCGTGCTCAAGAACTCAACCATCCTCTTCTCAAGGCAAACCTTGTCGATCACAAGGTTGTGAAGCTTCAACGCAAGGCTCTGCTACTCCAAGTGGATGTAGGAGCAGACTGTCCTTATGCGTGGTGGATAACCAGCCCGTTGGGAACCCCAAGAGGAAGGTATGATGAGTATAGCAGCTAGTTTTCCCTCAGTTTAAGAAACCAAGGTTTATCGATCAGGAGAGGAGAGACAATGACGACTGAAGGTGATGCGGAACCTGCACACACACACAACCAAGTACTTTGTTCCCAACTTGCGATGAGGTTGTCAATCTCACCGGTTTGCTTGAAACAAAGATTATGAGCGTATCGAGTGGAAAACAATATAGTATGCGAGTAAAGTAAACAGTGCGAGTAAAGTAAACAGTGCGAGTAAAGTAAACATGTGATAGCAATATGATGGAAATAGGACCGGGGTCCACAGTTCACTAGTGGTGTCTCTCCATAGATAAAATAACACATGCTGGGTAAACAAATTACAGTTGGGCAATTGATAGAATAAAGATAAACGTGATATGTCAAGAAGATCACTATGAGATTTACTCTGGGCATTACAACAAAATACATAGACCGCCATCCAACTATATCTATGACTAATAATCCACTTGTGGTGAATCAATCTGAGAACTCCACAAGTATTAAGTTGCGAACAACAGATAATTGCATTAAGCAAAGTGTGTAATGTAAACAAAGCATATGCCCTTGAGCATATGAATGTTGTTTTCTCCCTAGTAGCAATAGCACATCTACCACCTTAGAGGTTTCGGTCACTCCCCCAGGTGAAATAGAGGCATGAACCCACTATCGAGCATAAATACCCCCTCTTGGAGTCACTAGCAACTACTCGGCCAAGATAGCTACTAACAACGGAGAGCATGCAAGATCATAAACAACATAGAGATAACAAAAGATATAATTCAGTACAGCAACTTAATCATAAACACCAATATTCATCGGATCCCAACAAACCAAACATGTAGAATTACATAACGGTGATCTCAATCATGTAGGGCAGCTCATGAGATCTAAACATGAAGCACATGGTGGAGAAGACAACCATCTAGCTACTGCTATGGACCCATAGTCCAAGGTAGACTACTCACTCATCGCTCCGGAGGCAAGCATGGCGATGAAGAAGACCTCCGGTGGCGATTCCCCTCTCCGGCAGGGTGCCGGGAAGAGCTTCTGGACCCTCCCGATCTTCGGGTCGATGGTGGCGGCGGATCGCGATGTGTTCTGGAAATCTGATCGGGTACTTAGGTTTTTTCCGTCGGGGGGTCTTCATAGGTGAAGGGGCGTCGTCAGAGGAGGAGCCAGGCGCCCTCACGCGGGGCCCGCGCGGCCAGGGGCCTGGCCGCACCACCCCTGCGTGTGGGGCCCTGGTGGCCCCCCTCCGACTCTTCTTCGGATCTCTGGAAGCTTCCGGGTAAAATAAGACTTTAGGAACTTGTTTCGTCCAATTCCGAGAATATTTCCTGTGTATCACTTCTGAAACACAAAAACAGCAGAAAATAGGAAACTGGCACTGTGGCAACTCGTTAATAGGTTAGTTCCGGAAAATGCATAAAAGTGCCATTAAGTGTAACGAAACAATAAGCAAATGGTGTAAAAACAAGCATGGAGCATCAAAAATTATAGATACGTTAGAGACGTATCAAGCATCCCCAAGCTTAACTCCTGCTCGTCCTCGAGTAGGTAAGTGATAACAAAGAATAATTTTTGAGGTGACATGCACCTACACAATCTTGATCATATATGTAAGCATTTGTGAGCTGGGATCATAAGAACTTAAAACATGGGCACCAAGATATAATCATGACAATAAGAACTTAGCAACCATGTTGTAAACATGTAAATGAACACAAACAAAAGATCATGAAAATGAAACAATGAAAGTCAAACGTGTGTTCAAATCATAAGGAAAAACATACAAATGGTTTTCAGCTTGTCCTTCAAAGAGAGCAAAACATAAATGCATAGGACACCTTCAAGTTTAAGAGGGCGACTAGATACAAATAATTTAAGAACAAGTGAAACCAACAATATGAATCAATGAATGAACTTTGGGACAATGCATATCACACTAAGAATGACAACTATGCTCTCTTAATGGTGCATAAAGAAAGAAAGTGGTGACTCAACATAAAAGTAAAAGAAAGGCCCTTCGCAGAGGGAAGCAGTGATTGCAAGTTTTATAACCTTCAAAAATTATGGTACTTACCGGCTTTGAGCTCTCATTGCCCCCATCATAAGCATCTTGAATGGTTAAAGTTAATGCGAGAACAATTATGATGCATATGCTTGACAAATCATAAGTTGAAGACCTCGTGCCCCGTGAATACGAGTACCCAAACCTTATGCTACTTTACTTAGAGTCCCAAGCAAGGCTCTTGTCATTGTAAGTATATGCATATCATTGAGAACCGCCAATGGGGTACCTCCGTGCCCGATGACATGGAACAAGCCCACACCAAAATGACAGGACAAGCAGACAATGAACACCTCGACATCTCTTTTATTTGCCTTTTGTTTAGCTTTTTATTGTGAGATGCGTCGTCGAATGTTCACCATGGGTATGCTACAAATTTCCACCATGAATTATGCATGGCTTAGATTGGCGGTCCGGCGTTTCCCAAACACATATACAGACTCCATGATCCCCACAAGATTCCCAATTCATTTCACACCGCGGGCATCCATAAACAAAAGATCACGATATCAACTCAAATAAGAAGTGCAATGTTGAAAGCTTGCCCATGACTGCATGGCTGGGCTAGAATCCAACTTACAACTTGCAAGCATAACAACTCAACATAAGAGACCACAATGTCAAATTTTTAAGAACTGGAAAAAGTAAAGTGTGCCTTCCGGTTCGTGAGAGCTTTACTGACCGAATTTCGCATAACACTGGTAAGAGTTTAATTTGAAGAGAAAATAAAAGCAAGTCAAATTTACTTGGAATAGCAAATTGCTAGTAGGTATGTATGGTGGACACTTTGTAAAACTTTGGCTTTTAGGAGTTGGATGCACGAGTAGAGCTCATACTCAGTACAAGGCGAGGGCTAGCAAAAGACTGGGAGCGACCAACTAAGAGAGCAATAATGGCCATAATCATGCAAAGCGACATTAAAAGAAGCATATGATGGCATCAAAAGTCAAAAACTAAATGATCATGAAGGCTATTGGCGACTTTGTAAGAGTCTAACATGTGTGAGCATGCGCCAAGTCAACCCAAATAAAGCATCAAGGAGAAAACCAAAATAATGCTTCCATACAATAAAAACAACGCATGATTTTTCAAAGGCTCATTAAGCAATCTCAGTTATTTGAGACAAGTCATGCTACAGCAAAACCACTAAGCATACTATCAAAAAGACATCAAGCATGACATGAAAAAGCCTAAGCCGCAGTCTACACAAGCTCCTTCTTGTACCACTATTTTGCACAAAGCTTTTTCTCTTTTGCAACACCATTTGAAATTTTTAAAGACACCTCTTTTGATGAAAACCAATAAATATCAGAGGCAAAATACACCTTGATGAAAAGATATGACAAGGTCTGAACACAAATCAAGGCGAAAACGAAAACCAAAAGCAGTAGCAGAAAAAGAAGAACGCTCGATTTTTAATAAGAGTGAAAACTAGAGCGTTCTTTGCAAATGAAAACAAGGCAACTTCTCCAAAGGAAATTTGTTGGGGTCCAACCATTTATTGCGGCAAACAAACAAACTAAACCAACTAAGAAAACAAAAACAACTGACGCTCCAAGAAAAACACATAGTGCATGAAGCAATAAAAATATAGTGTTTTGAAAGGTGACCTGATTTTTGCCGATGAAGAAGGGGTGCCTCGGGGGCATCCCCAAGCTTTGACGCTTGTACTTCTTGGATATTTCTTGGGGTGATGCATGGGCATCCCCAAGCTTGAGCTTTTGTCCATTCTTCAACTCATCTCATCATTCTCCAATCCCTACACTTGAAAACTTCCTTCATACAAAACTAAACACAATTCTATTAGCAACATTAGTGCAAGCATAACATATAATCAATCCTCTATTTGCTTCAGGTTTCAACTCAAAACTACCACATATATAGTATATACTACTGTATCAACCTCCCCAAAAGTTCCGTGATCAAAAGAACTCAAAAGAAAGCGATAAAGTGGCAAACACAAATATTGGTAGAAATCTATCAAAACTGAACAGCTGACAAAGGTCGAATTTTTGAGGGATTTTCTGTTGCTCAAATCAAAAAGTGTTCATCTAACAAAAGTTTGGATATAACCTGGGGCATATGCACAAGAAATCGCAGGTCCAAAAGATATACAGACAATTTATACGAATTTTTACGGTGCAGCACCGAAAACAGTTTCAGGACAGCAACATCCCCAAATCTTTACCTCACTCAAATTAGAGGCTTCTCTTGGCACAAAAACGAAATAAACAAGATAAGGAGCGGTCATTACAGTAGTAATGACTTCCAAGACTCAAATAAAAGAAAAAGTACTAAAAAGAAAACATTGGGTTATCTCCCAAGAGTGCTTTTCTTTAACGCCTTTGAGCTAGGCGCAGAAAATTGCGAATCAAGTAATATCAAGTGATGAAGCATCAAGCTCATAATTTGCTCTAAGAATAGAGTCAAAAAGTAATTTCTTTCTTTTCCTAGGGAAGTGTTCCATACCTTTCTTTAGTGGGTATTGATATTTGATGGTGCCTTCCCTCATATCAATGATGGCACCTACAGTTCGAAGAAAAGGTCTTCCCAAAATAATAGGACATGAAGCATGGCATTCAACATCCATAACAAGAAAATCAACGGGAACAAGGTTATTGTTAACCACAATAAGAACATCATTAATTCTTCCCAAAGGTTTCTTCTTAGCAACATCAGCAATAGGAACATCAAAATAACATTTTTCAAGCGGTGGTAAATCAAGCATGTCATAAATCTTTCTAGGCATGATAGAAATACTAGCACCTAGATCACATAAAGCATGGCAATCATAACCATTAACATGCATATCAATGATGGGTTCCCAACCATTTTCTAACTTCTTGGGAACAGAGGCTTTTTGCTTCAACTTTTCATCCCTAATTTTTATAAGAGCATTGGTAATATGCCTAGTAAAAGCAATATTTAGAGAACTAGCATTGGGAGTCAAAGCAAGCTTTTGCAAGAACAAAATAACTTCAGATATATTGCAGCCATCAACATCAAAATCATTAAAAGAAGTAGAGCTATCATCTCCTACACTCCGAAAAATTTCAGCACTCTTTTGAGATTTTTTTTTGGCAGTTTTAGGCTTTTTAACACAAGGAGTGGGAGTTTTCTCTACACCAATCAAAGTAAGAGGATTGCTAGCATTAGGAGCAACATCATTAGAGGTAGTAATGGTACATACCTTCATCTCTCTAGCCATCTCATCTTCTCTTTCCCACCTGGCATGCAATTCCGCTAACAATCTAATATTTTCATCAATTCCAACTTGAATAGCATTAGCGGTAGCAAAAGCATTGCTCTCTTTCACATCATTAGGAAACACTTTTAATTTCAGAAGTTCAACATCATGAGCAAGGCTATCAACTTTAGAAGCAAGAATATCAATTTTGCCTAACTTTTCCTCAACAGACTTGTTAAAAGCAGTTTGTTTACCGATGAAGTCCTTGAGCATTACCTCAAACTCGGAGGGCGCGGCCCTAGTGTTGTTGTAGGAATTACCATAAGAGTTACCATAACCATTACCATTGGTAGAAGGATATGGCCTATAATTGTTACTAGCAAAATTGTTCCTATAAGCATTGTTGTTAAAATTATTGTTTCTAATGAAATTCACATCAACATGCTCTTCTTGAGCAACCAGAGAGGCCAAAGGAACATTATTAGGATCGACATGAGTCCTATCATTAGCAAGCATAGCCATAATGGTATCAATCTTATCACTTAAGGAAGAGGTTTCCTCAACAGAATTTACCTTCTTACCTTGTGGAGCTCTCTCGGTGTGCCATTCGGAATAATTTACCATCATGTTGTCAAGTAGCTTTGATGCGGCGCCCAAGGTAAGGGACATGAAAGTGCCTCCAGCAGCTGAATCAAGTAGGTTCCTTGAAGAAAAATTCAATCCTGCATAAAAAGTTTGGATAATCATCCAAGTAGTCAGTCCATGAGTGGGGCAATTCTTTATCATAGATTTCATTCTTTCCCAAGCTTGAGCAACATGTTCATTATCAAACTGAGTAAACTTCATAATATTGCTACGCAAGGATATAATCTTAGCAGGAGGATAGTATCTACCAATAAAAGCATCCTTACACTTAGCCCATGAATCAATACTATTCTTAGTCAAAGACAGCAACCAATCTTTAGCTTTTCCTCTCAAAGAAAAAGGAAACAACTTGAGCTTAATAATATCACTATCAGCATCCTTATATTTCTGCATCTCACATAGCTCAACAAAATTGTTGAGATGAGCTGCAGCATCTTCAGTACTAGCACCAGAGAATTGCTCTTTCATAACAAGGTTCAACAAAGCAGGCTTAATCTCATAAAAGTTTGCAGCAGTAGCAGGTGGTGCAATAGGAGTGTAGATAAAATCACTATTGTTTGTGCTAGTAAAGTCACACAACTTGGTGTTTTCAGGATTGGCCATTTCAGCAAAACGAAAGTAAACAAGTAAAAACAACTACCAAGGATTCTAATTTTTTTTGGGTTTTTGATAAAAAGCAATGCAGGTAAAATAAATAAAGTAAAGCAAAACAATAACAAAGTAAAGGATGTGTGTGCGAAAAACTCCCCTCGCAGAAGTCTTCTCTTCCTCCCCGGCGACGGCGCCAGAAAAGAGGCTGCTACTCCAAGTGGATGTAGGAGCAGACTGTCCTTGTGCGTGGTGGATAACCAGCCCGTTGGGAACCCCAAGAGGAAGGTATGATGAGTATAGCAGCTAGTTTTCCCTCAGTTTAAGAAACCAAGGTTTATCGACCAGGAGAGGAGAGACAATGATGACTGAAGGTGATGCGGAACCTGCACACACACAACCAAGTACTTTGTTCCCAACTTGCGATGAGGTTGTCAATCTCACCGGTTTGCTTGAAACAAAGATTATGAGCGTATCGAGTCGAAAACAATATAGTATGCGAGTAAAGTAAACAGTGCGAGTAAAGTAAACAGTGCGAGTAAAGTAAACAGGTGATAGCAATATGATGGAAATAGGACCGGGGTCCACAGTTCACTAGTGGTGTCTCTCCATAGATAAAATAACACATGCTGGGTAAACAAATTACAGTTGGGCAATTGATAGAATAAAGATAAACGTGATATGTCAAGAAGATCACTATGAGATTTACTCTGGGCATTACAACAAAATACATAGACCGCCATCCAACTGCATCTATGACTAATAATCCACTTGTGGTGAATCAATCCGAGAACTCCACAAGTATTAAGTTGCGAACAACAGATAATTGCATTAAGCAAAGTGTGTAATGTAAACAAAGCATATGCCCTTGAGCATATGAATGTTGTTTTCTCCCTAGTAGCAACAGCACATCTACCACCTTAGAGGTTCCTGTCACTCCCCCAGGTGAAATAGAGGCATGAACCCACTATCGAGCATAAATACCCCCTCTTGGAGTCACTAGCAACTACTCGGCCAAGATAGCTACTAACAACGGAGAGCATGCAAGATCATAAACAACATAGAGATAACAAAAGATATAATTCAGTACAGCAACTTAATCATAAACACCAATATTCATCGGATCCCAACAAACCAAACATGTAGAATTACATAACGGTGATCTCAATCATGTAGGGCAGCTCATGAGATCTAAACATGAAGCACATGGTGGAGAAGACAACCATCTAGCTACTGCTATGGACCCATAGTCCAAGGTAGACTACTCACTCATCGCTCCGGAGGCAAGCATGGCGATGAAGAAGACCTCCGGTGGCGATTCCCCTCTCCGGCAGGGTGCCGGGAAGAGCTTCTGGACCCTCCTGATCTTCGGGTCGACGGTGGCGGTGGATCGCGATGTGTTCTGGAAATCTGATCGGGTACTTAGGTTTTTTCCGTCGGGGGGTCTTTATAGGCGAAGGGGCGTCGTCAGAGGAGGAGCCAGGCGCCCTCATGCGGGGCCCGCGCGGCCAGGGGCCTGGCCGCCCCACCCCTGCGTGTGGGGCCCTGGTGGCCCCCCTTCGACTCTTCTTCGGATCTCTGGAAGCTTCCGGGTAAAATAAGACTTCAGGAACTTATTTCGTCCAATTCCGAGAATATTTCCTGTGTATCACTTCTGAAACACAAAAACAGCAGAAAACAGGAAACTGGCACTGTGGCAACTCGTTAATAGGTTAGTTCCGGAAAATGCATAAAAGTGCCACTAAGTGTAACGAAACAATAAGCAAATGGTGTAAAAACAAGCATGGAGCATCAAAAATTATAGATACGTTGGAGACGTATCAGGCTCCCACCGGTCACTCCAGGGAACCATTTGCTCCGGTGAGAGGTGAAGATGATGATGCCTTTGCTGAAGGGGTTTCAACTAGAAGGGGACCAAGGATGAAGCATGCTAGCAATGCCGGCTCTAGCTCCAACAATGATTTTGGGCAAGAATTCAAGAAGCTCAATTGGTTTCAAAGGAATGTGCTTTGCATGAATGTGGACATCCGTCACAAGCAATATGATAGCTACATCGCTAAAAAGCACATGAATGACAATCAACAAGCTCTTCACAAGGCGTTTTGGGCCTTTCAACCAGGCTATGTGGAATCACCTCCTTCCTCTTCATCATCCGGCACTCACTCCTATGGCAAGTGGAGCAAGGGTCTGACTGACTGGCAAGCCTTTGAAGAGGTCACCTCTGGCACCTCCAATGTGCGTCATGGGAAGAAGCCCATGGCTTCTGAAGATATTGAAGAAGGGGATGAGGACTTCGATGCCGGTTCTGAGGACGAGCCCGAGGATGAAGACGATGAGTGAACTCTTGGGCATGTAGCATCGCTCTTTTCCCTTTTTGGTGTCCCGATGCCAAAGGGGGAGAAGTAGCTCTATTAGGATGTCTTCGTGGGATTTGCCATGGGATGGGTTTATTTGGATTTGCTTCATTTGCTTTGGTCGAGACACAACTCCATGGTCTTTCATGTTGTGTCTCATTTATCTTAGTGTTGAACTCTCGT
The DNA here is from genome assembly GCA_007115705.1 of Dactylis glomerata. NCBI lineage: Eukaryota > Viridiplantae > Streptophyta > Magnoliopsida > Poales > Poaceae > Dactylis > Dactylis glomerata. Next base: position 43,471 of record QXEO01000553.1, read on the forward strand.
CTGTGTGGTTTGGTATTATTGTGAGACTTAAGTTCCTTTATTGCTAGTAAGACTATTATTAGTGTATGCTACCTTGTTTAGTCTTACTTCTATGCTTGTGGTTTGTCTCATATATTGTTATGTGCACTTGGTATAATTGTGAAATATATAGGGGGAGTAATGATCCTTACTTGTGTGGACTCATGTTCAAATGCAAATGGTGGTGTGCACATAAGTAGGGGGAGCTTTGGCTATATATTTTATTTTCTTGTGCTTTTATCTTGCAAATCCGTATGTTGTCATCAAACACCAAAAAGGGGGAGATTGAAAGAGCATTTCCCTAATAAATGTATTTTGGTGTTTGTTAACAACATATGGTGAATTAACCATGCTATTAAAGTTCTGCAGATTTTCTAGGTTGATTCAGGATCTCGTGGAGGTGCACCCCAAAAAGGAAGAAAAGATCGGAGCCCATAGTCCAGTAGTGGGTTTAGGGCTTAGTAGTCTTGTAGGGTGCTTCACGAAGGTGGAAATGGTGGAGAGGGGATCCACGAAGTGCTGCTGTTGCATCTTCTAGGGCGGAGACTCCGGCCCTGCTAGCCGGAGACTCCGGTCTAGGGGTCTTGCCCAGGCAAACCTCAAAGTCGGACAATTCAGATGCCCACCCAGAGTTGGGCCGGAGACTTTCTATCGCTGGCCGGAGACTCCGGGTCGGCAGGCTGACGTCGGAGACTCCGGTCCCCAGGGGCCGGAGACTCCGGTCTGTCTGGCTGGTTCTGGTTCGCTATATGGCTCGGACGATTCAGACTCCAGTCCGGAGTTGGGCCGGAGACTTTTGTCTCTGGCCAGAGACTCCGGCGCTGGAGTCACTTAGGGCGGAGACTCCGGCCCTCCAGGCCAGAGACTCCGGCCCTAGTCGGCCAGCAACGGCTACATTTCGTGGAGGACTATATAAAGCCTTCTTCTACCTCTAGAAGGGGTCGCGGCTTCCACTCTCTCTCCTCCATTGTTGCTAAGCTTCAAAGCACTAGATCTGTCTCCCTAGCCAATAGAACTCAAAGCCCTTTTGGGATTTGAGGAAGAAGACCTAGATCTACACTTCCACCAAGGCGATTTGATTTCCCCCTTGTTTTGTTGAGGGGCTTGTAAGTCTTGTGTTCATCGGATTCCTAGCCGAAAGAAGCCGTCCCCCAAGCTTAACTTTGTGTGTAAGAGCTTGGTGGGCCTATTGGGAGCCTCCAATTGAGTTGTGGAGCTCGCCCCAATACTTTGTGTAAAGGTGCCGTGCCGCCTTCAAGGGCATCGCTTAGTGGAGCGTGGACTCGCCTTTGTGACTTGTTCACCGGAGAATAGGGCGAGCCTTTGTGGCGTTGGTGGCCTTTGTGGCATCACACCTCTCCAACGTAGACGTACTTCCCGTAACAAGGAAGGAACTACGGGAATACATCCTTGTGTCTTCGTGTCTCCATTGCGGTTACCTCTATCCTCTACTTGTACCTTTACTTATATTGTTATTGCTAGCTTGCTTGTCACTCTAGGTAAATTCACTTAGTAGCACATCTAGAGAATTTACCTTCTTGTCTAGCCTTAACTTGAAAAAGAAGTAAAAATTGGGTAGCTCCTATTCACCCCCCCCCCCTCTAGTCGCTCATACGATCCTTTCAACGGTTGCATATATAAAGCCAGACAGGGGCGCCCCTAGAGGGACAACTTACAATAGATATCTAGACTAGACAAGATAGATTAGAGAGAGATTAGATAGACAACTTCGCCTACGGCGGCACCATGTAAACACCATTGTGATCATATACTAGATTGCTAGCAGGATGTAGTGATCCTCCACCGTGGAGACGTGAACCTGGGTACGTCGTGTGCCAATCTCGATCCCGGAATCTCTAGTCGTTGCTCTTTCCCCGATCCTAAGTCCTTCATCTAGGACATTTGCCGAGTTAACCCTCATCAATCAGTGTGTACTTAAATATGCAACTCGTCTACTAGAAAATTGGTTTGGTGCCCGGGCTGCCTGTAGCCCTTTTTTTGATTTTTTTTAAATCGATATTTGGAAGTTTCAAAAAATCTAAAAAAAATATGAGGATGTAGCCAACTTCTTACACTACGAGCATGCCAATTTTTACTATAAACTACCTTGTATTGTAGCCTCAGCAAAAAAGATAAATTGAACAAAATTTGAAACATGTTCCTAGATCTAGATCTTTGTTTCCAGATCTGAAATTTTGTTATTTTTGTTGAGGATAGAATACAAGGTATTTCATAATAAAAATTTACTCATAGGTATAATAAATCATATACTACACTCTGGTATTTTTTCAATTATTTTCAGAGTTTCAAATTTGAATTTTTCCAAATTCGAAAAAATGAGCTCTAGTGAGCTCGTCTGCCAAATCAACGCTTTTCTCGTCTACACACTTTATCCATAGTTTGTGGGATATGATTTTGTGGCACATATTATAATTGTTGGGTCAAAATTAAATCCATTTTTTAAAGCTTTAATAGTAGGGAAGGCTCCTACCGCTTTTTCATTAAATAAAGTAATTTACAACATGTACATTTTTACAATTTGGTGGAGTGTGTCCACCAAGTAAAACCAGGGAAGCTAAAGACCAGCAACTAAGCTTGTGATTACAGGATGGAGACTACTCTTGGTCCTATGGATCAGAAGTAGAAGATCAGCCTTTAGCTTTACTTTCCAAGCCGGTGTAGTTGGGGCAATACCATCGAAGAGTAGGTTTTTTCTCTCTTTCCAGATATTCCAAGAGAAAAGCATGAAAATTTTCATATAAAGAGACCCATGCAACCTTGATCTTCCTCTCTCAATTATGTGTAACTTGTCACCATCTGGGTCCCAAATCATGTTCAGCACCTGTCAGCAGGACTGACTAAATGGACAGTGAAAATACATATGTTCGACAGTCTCTTCTAGAGGGTTATCACACATTAGGCATCTATAACCAGAGTTTAGATGAAAGCGTCTCCTTCAAAGCATATTTCTGGTATTCAGTCTATCAAAGAGCACTAGCCAGCAAAATAATTTAACTTTAGGTGTGCACTTAGATTTCCAAAGCCAGATAAATGAAACATGTGGATTTAAGTCTCTGCAACAAAATTTATAGTACTGGCTAGGGGAGTAATTCTACCCCCAAGGGTAGGCCCAAATATCATGATCAGAGACTAGCTGCAAGTTAGATGTTCTATTTTGAATTTCTTTCACCTCATCGAAAGCTTCAGGAGAAAGTGGCAGAAGAAAAGTATCAGCCAATCTGCTAGCATTCAGGAATTGTTGGATAGAAATATCCTCTTCAATTGCAAAAGAGGGAGGCTCTCATTTCCCCTCTCCCACTCTCTCTCTCCTCCCCCGCTCTCCTACGAGTGCTCCGCGCCAGACCGGGGCTGCTCCCCCTCTTCCCCGGCGGCTCTGCCAGCCGGAGGGGATGGGGGAGTGGCCGCCAGAGTGTACAGTCGCCTAGCTTTAGTAGTAGGGGCTCTCTGCCCGTCGTTTGGGGTGCCCAGCCAGATCCCAACTTCTGGATCTGGCTGGTAGGGTTTCTCTTCGTCGTCACCATGCTCCTCCGGTCGGAGCTGGCCGGGGACGGTAGAGACCGTGCCTCCCTCGATAAAGTTTCAAAGCAGGCTCGAGCGTTCGGGCAGTTTTGATTTTCGCCGAGCATCCTCCGGTGGGCCGTGGTGGCAGGGAGAGGAGTTGGGGCGAGATCTTCGCTGTTCTGCGTGCCTCGGGTCGTCGCCGTCGGCGCTGCGGTATTGTGGTTCTCTCTTCCTCTCTGGCCGGCTATGAAGGCGGGAGGAGGAGAGGAGAGAACTTCTCCTTCTGTAGATCTGGTGGTGGCGGTTCTTGTCGAGCTGCTGCGACGTGTGCCTTGTTGGCTGTCGGGTCGCAGCTTTGTCAGGCCCTTCTTCTCCGCCCGCCTCCTCCCGCCCGTGGCAGGTGCTGGGAGTTCGATGGCGGGCCATTTTTCTCTGTCGGCGCCGGTGAAGCTCCATCCGCTGCGTGTTCTGTCAAGCAGCTTTGGAGTTGGAAGCCGCCTTCTTCGAGCACAACCTCGATGGCGGGTGAATGTCGTTCAGCATCCAAGGTCCTCCGAGGACCTATGTTCAAGCCGGCAAATGGTACCGGCATCAAAACCTCCATGGTGAGGCCCTTTTCGAGTTCGGCTACCGCTTTCAATCCTTGGTTTGTCCCTCCATCCTCGCGACGTCAGCTACACGGATCTCTGGCTCGACGATGGTAACAGAGAAGGACCGGATTTCTCTCTTCAATCTTTTAGCGAGGTCTTTTCTACACTTATCAGGGACCTATGTGTTAATTTCCTTTCTCATGGGGTCCTTTGTAACTATGTGTACTGCCACCGTTTTCATTTAATATGATGCTTCCTGGCCCTTCAGGGCGATCCTCGTTCAAAAAAAATAGCAAAAGAGAATGCCCTTGAGAAAATCTCAGAATTAATACTATCCAGCCAAGTATCATTCCAAAATAAAGTCATAGACCCATCTTTAATTGTGTTGGAAAGCATAAAAAATATAATTTCCCTAATAAATCCATTACAAACCTAGAAAGCATAAAAAATATAATTTCTCGATGGACAACTATTTTCCTATTATTCCTTTTGTTCCAAAACAAGTGACTCGGTTTTATGTAGATACGGATGTAGCTAGGCACATTTCAATGTGTAGATACATCCATATCTAAAAACAAAGATCACTTATTTTTTAACGGATAATGATACTCCAAAATTCCAAAATATGAAATTTTGGAATTTTTTGACGATTTTATGAGTTGGGTATTGAAAGCAGAAATATGAAGTGCAACTATTATAATGTTGTTTGCATGAGTCGTTTGGACTGGATGACCTTTAGCGTGTACAATGGTCATATGTTAGCAGTGTCACGTATTATTGTTGACGTGGAGGAGAGAAACAAAAAAAGAGGTTCCTCTTCTCTTAAGCAGAATATGATCTTTTAGTAAGAAAACGCTAAAAAAGTCGTAGCCACCTCCAAGTACCAAAGCTAAACAAGAACGGATAACACTGATTTCTACTGAGATAATGTGCAACTTCCAACATATGCAAGTACTCTCAAAACATAAAAAATAACATCAAAACTTTTATCCTAATAATAGAATAGTTGAATAATACTGTGTGAACTTTCAACACGTGTATTGTATTTCTATTGTGTGCTTATTAATTATTAGCATGATAAAACAGTGGATAGGGTGGTCAGGTCCTATGGGTCCTGTCTTGGTTTCATGAGGACCCTATGGGGGGATTTGGCTGGGGAATGGTTTGAATTGCTGGGAATCATCCATAATGTTGTGCTGAGAGAGGGAAATGATAAGGTAACTTGGAAGTTGAGTGATAAAGGTTTTACTGTCAAGTCTCTGTATAATGCTTTACAGGTGAGACAACCTGTTAAGGTTTTCAAGGACTTGTGGAAAATGAAATTGCCTCGGAAGATCAAGATCTTCTTATGGGTGGTGATGTGGGGGAAAACTCTAACAAAAGTGAATCTGGGGAGAAGAGGGTGGGGGGGGGGGGGGGGTTCTACTCAATGCATGTTTTGTGCATCTGATGAAAACATTTCTCATCTTTTCTTTAACTGTCCAGTTGCTAGATATATATGGTCTGTTTTTCAATGCACTTTAATTCTCCTGTACAGCCTAGGAATAGTAGTGACCTGGGAAGATGGGTGAATAAATTTGCTGGCGTGGAGAAGACTACTGTTAAAATTTGTTTAGCAGCTATGTTCTGGTCCATTTGGAAAACTAGAAACAGAGCTTGTTTTGATAATATACTTCCAAATGATCCTTGTGAAATCATTTATCAGATTTGTCATTTGATTGATTTTTGGAGTGAATTGTAGAAACCAGGAGTGCAAAAAATGCTACGGTGAAGCAGTGAGATGTTGAAGATGGTGATCAAAGAAGTGTTTGATCGAGCAAGGGGTTGGGCGCTTCTATGTTGAAGGGTAACCAGTGGATAGGCTTCGTCAGGAACGTATGCGTGGATAGGCTTCGTCAGGAACGTGTGCGTCTGGAGTTTGCTACGTGAGTTTGTATCTGGAGTGTTGCCGTTGTCAGGTTTTAAACTCTCTCTGGTTTGTAATAACGAAAAACATCTGCTGAGGCAAGGTTTCGGCATAAAAACGTGGAAGTGTGATGTGATGTAGCTCATATGTTTCGTTAATGAAACGGGGTGAGTCCCCTTTATTTCAAATTATTAGCAGGATAAAGCATATATAATATTTTTTTACCCTTAGTGATGGACGGCTCATACGACTTTTTATGCGAGCTTAGTTAGACTTGTGTAGTATGACTATTTGCAATTTGCCAGGTTCATGGAAAAACATCCAGATACCAGATTCGACTGAGGCAACTTTAAAGTGCTTTGACATTACTTTATAGTGTTTCTCAATATTATTTGTTAGTCCTTTTTTTTGGTTTCTCTGTTCTCATGTAACTTCAGGGCCTTGTCAGACCGTGTTAGTCTAAAATAGTACGTACCACTTTGTTGGTTTATAAATTATAATATAAGCCGTTTTAATTAACTTAGTTTGTTAAAAATGGCTTACTAACGGAAGTTACGGAACGGAGGTAGTACATGATTGCAGTGTCATGCTCACTGAATCTTACATGACTGCGTTTGCACCAATGTTTGTTTGATTACATCCCATGAAAAACAAATAATAATTTTTCAATTGTAAGAAATGGAAACTTTCTATGAAATGTAGTGAAATGAACTCGTAGGAAATTTTTCTACTCATATTACTTGTCGCTAGTATGGGTGTATCTAGACATCCATACTAGCGATAAGTAATATGGGTCGGAGGGAGTATATGATTTTATCCTACAAATTAAACAGATCAAACAGAAAAAATAATCCTAAAAATACTCCAAAATTCCTAAGAAAATATTCTGAATCAAACAAGCCTGAACTATACTGCATTTTTATTCCGACCTAAACATACACACACACACACATCAAGACAAAGTAAATTGGATAGGCACAATGGCATGTCTGTAGAATGCCAATTTTATGCTCCTAATAATGGGTCTCTCACGAACAGAATTCAGAGGTTCAGAGAGAGAGAGAGAGAACAGTGGTTTTGCCTGCATAAAACCTCACAGCTTTTCTTCTTTCTTTCTTCTCCTTTTATTCAACAAGATATCGATCATGTCTTATTACACGATGCTCACAACGAACGTGCAATCCCACGTCCAGGCGATCGAGTCGCAGAGCTATGATCGGTTCAAAACTGACGGAAAAGTGGAAAACATAACCTTGCCTAACCATGAAAAGCTGAAACTTTAACTCAATTTGACTGACGCTAACTGAATCTGAAACTGAAGGAAAACGACGAGTACTCCAAATTCCTATGAATATCTTCTGAATAAAAGAGGCCGGAAACTCTATACTGCAATTTTATTCCGACTTGGATTTTAACATGAAAATCCCTATGAATGTCTGCAGAATGCAATTTTACGCTCCTAATACTGGGTCTCGTAAAATGTTCATGCTTCTTTTGTAAAGAACCCCCAGTGCTCAGATTTCTTGTGGTACTTTGGCTGCTTCACTATCATGACGGTGCAGTGCGCGTGGTGGGTGCAGTAGTCGCTCACGCTCCCAAGGACGGCCCTGCGAGAATTCACCATTTTTTCAATGCAGAAGTGTTAATTTGCCTGTCTCAAATTCTCAAGCAAACAGAGTTTACAGTAGAAATTAAGGAAAGGTAGCAGCAATCAAACCTTTTGAATGCCCCGTAGCCATGGCTGCCCATGACCAGCATGTCCGCATGATGCCTCTCGACCGCCTCGCACAGCACATTCCTCGCGTCCCCCTCCTTCACTTCATAGCTCACATCCGTCACCTGCATATAGCTTAGTTGTGGTATTGCCGATCGACAAACAATGGATGTCTCCTCCTCGATCCGACAAAGCATATTGTACATACATGGGAGCACTGCTCCTTGGCCTTGTCGATGACTCTGGCGGAGGCGCGCTTGAGGTCGAGCTCCACCCTCGGCAGCAGCTCCGCCGTGCCGATGCCGGCGATGCCGATGACGGAGGAGGCGGGCGGCTTGGCGCTGACCACGACGAGGTGGTACTGCTGCGGCTGGCCGGGGGCGAAGAAGTGGTGCATCGTCCACTCCAGCGCGTAGTAGCTGTGCTCGCTGTCGTCGATCCCCAGCACCATCGCCGGCTTCCCGCTCGCCGCCGGTTTCCCGCTGCCTCCGGATGGTTCCATCGTCGCCGGTGTCGGCGCCTCCCCATGCTCCTCTGTAATCAGGGACTCTGCCTCCGCCGCCATGTCTCCTTAGTCCTTACCTCAATGTACGTAGTAGGGGTCTGGATTTGATTGGCTTTTGACGATGAAGAAAACGGGAGGAATGGCGGAGGAAGTCGAGCTATTTATGCCACTCGGAGGGTTTGCCAGCGGTTGAGAGGAGGACCCGGAGCGCGGGAAGCGCCGAGGATGCCTCCGTTGCGTCGTGTGGCTATCAAATTTTCTTCAATTTTTTCTCCAAAAGAACATAAGTAAATCTGAATGGGGTATATACACAGATCTCCCCAGTATGGCACTTGCATTCTTGATTATACTACATCACATACTAAATTATTACTGCATTGCATGCCTGATGCATCACAAATTGTTCCGATGTGCGCGAGGCACATCAGTTATTGAAATTTTACAATCCAGATCTTTGCAGGAGTTAACTATAGCTATAAATGTGGTATTCATGGTCTCATTTATTCACACAGATGCACAATTTGCCAATACATACGCACGCACAATACTGATCGATCACAGGGTCCAGCGATGAATACTGATCACAGGGTTCAGGGATGAGGCAACGCTGGTGCTTTGCTCAGTGCTTGTGCTTTGGCTTCGGCTTCTTCACAATCATCACTGTGCAGTGCGCGTGATGGGTACAGTAATCGCTCACACTTCCAAGAACAGCCCTGCAGCAAAGTTCAGCAAAGTCCATGGAACAACAAATTAATGATAACGATATGAAGAATTCGTAGTAAGAAAGCTGGTGTTATTTTTGTTTTGAATACTTCAGGTATAAGAAGCACGTTTGATCATTTGTAGGATGGCACAAATCATACCCTGATGTATTCTAGTCTAGTCTTATAATGTGTCATCAGTAGTGACACTATCCTGAACTGAATTTAGAAAGACAAACAGGATTAGATTTAGGATTCACATGAACTTCGCTATAAAAAGTAACAACAAACCATATATCATTTCCACCGGAAACAATTATATTGCACACTGTTTGAGTAGACAATGAATTTATTTCATCAGATAAACTCGTGCTGTTTATAAAAATTCACCTACAGTCTGAACCTGCTGCCAACGGCTTTCAATTTTCATCTATACTACTATCTGTTCTGCACAGACGCTAAGAAACTACAGAGTACAGACTCAAAACAATGCAAATGAAAGTAGTTGAGGATGACAACACTAGTTGATGGATTATTTTTTCCGATTTAGACGAGGGGCAAAAGACTGTTTCAAGGAGGCTAAGGTACCAGACAAAGCTATATGGGAAACAGGGGAGAACAAGGCACACAAGTAGTAGTGCATATACCTTTTGATTGCTCCATAGCCATGGTTGCCCACGACCAACATCTCTGCATGATGCCTTTCGACCGCCTCGCAGAGGACGTTCCTCGCATCTCCTTCCACCACTTCAAAGACAGCATCGCTCACCTGCAGCAAAACCATCATCAATTTTATAATGAGCAGAATCATCATGATAAAAAATCAGCGTGCATGCGTGTTGGTTCAGCACTTGTCCTCGCTCCAAAGTCCAAACACAACCTCAGACTGCAAACTGATTCTCAAGCCAATCAACCTGAGATTGAGTCCAGCTAGGTAACTAAGCTGCTTCAGGGCTCCCTTAATGTAAATTAAAGCAATACTCAGGATCATGGGCATTAAGCTTGCGTCATTTTGTATTAGAAGAAATCGGCAAGATGGCAGGGGTCGTTCCAGTCTTGCTTTGGCTTTATTAAATTGATTTGAGCATGTCATTTCATAGCTAGATCAGCTTTTTGGTAATTAATTACTACTCTCTTTTTTTGGATATTACTACTCTTTCTTGATCTTAGCTTGTACTGCCTACTAGGATGTCCCAATCAGGGCACGCAGTAGTACAGGAAACAATCAGCGCGAAATAGTATATACTTGTTAGAAATCTATCTACCTGCGCGCAGAGCTCCTTGGCCTTCTCAATGACGCGCATCGAGCTCCTCTTCAGGTCCGCCTCCACGAACGGCAGCACATCCGCGGCACCTAGTCAAAAATCGAACCGTAATTGCCCGTAAAAATTTGATCGAAACCGATTATTCCCCAATTAGGGAATGAAGAGAAGAGGGGCGTGCACGCACCTGGTCCGGCGAGGCCGACGGCGGAGGCGGCGGTGGGCTTGGCGGTGACGACGACGAGGCGGTACTGGTGCAGCTGGCCGGGGGAGAAGAAGTGGAGGAGCGTCCACTGCAGCGCGTAGTAGCTGTGCTCGCTCTCGTCCACCCCGACCACCATCGTCATCTTCCCGTCCCCGCCCGCAGCCGCCACCGCGGCCGACGACGCTGCCGCTTCCTCGGCCATGGCTCCGCCCAAGCTCCGGCTGAATTCTCTCCTGCGAGCTGCGACACGGCACGCAAACCTCGGGTTCTGTCGACAAGTCTAGATTCTGGAATGGAATGGAATGGACGCGAAAGTGGTGGCCGGTCCGTCCGTTGTATTTCGCGGCCGGTTTGCCTGTCAAAGCTGGCTACTCATCGACAGCTCCGTCGCCATTTGGCCAATCAAAGCTGGCCAATCAAAGTCGGCTAGTCCCACTGATCTCCCACATGTCATCCAGATCAGTGGACTGACGTAGACGTGGAAACAGTGGGCGCTTTCTTTGGTAAACAAGCGGCGCTGGGCCGGAGTGCTTTGTACGTCACTTCAACTTGCTACAGCACATAGAAAATGCATTGCACAATTTCCGCTACTTCCTCTATTACATAATTCTTGACTTAATTTTATATACTATTAGAGATATTCTTATGGGCGCGTCTGGAGATCAGGTGACTGATCTTTAACTAGAGATCACTCGTTAGACGTCATCCTCCCTTTTCAAACAAAATTCGAATTGTGAATAAAACTTGATCAAATTTGAACGGATTTCGAACGTTGGATATGAACAATTTTTGAATTGTGAACAAAATTTAAATCTGAATACATTTGGAATATGAACAGATTTTGAATTTGAATTCGAGTCTAAACAAAAATCTTGTGTGAACAAAAATTGATTGTGAACAAATTTTAAATTGGAACAAATTTGAATCTGAACAAAAATTGGGAAATAAGTTCGCTCGCACGAATCTCAAAAAAATGGACGGCTAGATCAGGCGACTGATCTCTAGCGCATGATTTCTAGCAAATCCGTATTCTTATAGGAAGTGTCACATTTTTACGGATGTAAATGGATAGGATAATTTCCGTACCAAATTCATCGTCGAATCCGTTTTAATAATCCATATCCGGTTTATAGAAATTCGACAGATAAGGATACCCAATTCCGAACTGATCACCTGGATATGGTATGCAAAATAACATCAAATATGGACCCAAAATTGATTAGGATTATCCGATGGTTTTTTACCAAATAATTCGATTTTTTTTCCAAAAAGATTAAGATAATATAGCACAACTAGTAGTTAGTAAGTTTTTGTTTAATTTGATAATCATTCAACTCATTTATGTAGTCATTGTACCTTACAGATTACAATTTATTTAGCTACAATGCCACTCAAACATGTGTGGATGGTAACTTAGGTTATGTGTGTACATTATGATTCATGTTTTTATATTATATGTATTCCTTTTATCCGTGTTACCATTTTTATTCTATGTATTTTTGGTTCTGTGGTTATTCAAACTACTTATACGCGTACCAATTCAATTAGTTTTGTTTCTGCCCAGAGTCCGCTCTATTTTCGTTCTGAATCCGTGATCAAATATATCCATTTCCGAATCCGTATCCGGTCATTATCTGCTCCGCTCTGAATCCGATAAAAAAACATGGTAGAGAATATGGTAAATGCAAAATCTGATCCAATCCGATCCATTTACATCCCTACATCTATTAGTGCAACAAACACGGATAAAAGCGGAGGTGGCAAAATTTGTAATGCCACGATTATAGGCCCACGGGTGGTGTGCCTCCACAACCCACATCACCACCCATCAGTGGGCCTGGCACTTGGGCCTCTGCCTAGCTCTAATGATGGTGTGACAAGTCGTGCAATGTTATTGGCGTGTAGTAAGGAGCGTGGTAACCTGCCACGCTACCGATCCGTAGTGAATGGTGGTGTGGTAATCTGCCATGTCACCCGCGCGCGAAGTCAAATGGTGGAGCGTGTATGACTAGCCACGCCATCATTCTTATGACGCATCACGTCGCAGCCGTCGAAAATCCCGCCTCGTTGTGGCTCACATCCGTGTGGGCCAACATTGTCAGCGACTCACCATAGGCGGTCAGCTTTGTTGAAGGCATCCATCATCGTGCCGTTCTCTGAGACGCTCCAGCGATGTCACTTCCAATCTCGCTTCCCCATGCAGTGAAGGTGCAACTACCCCGCGTCGGTGTTAATGTGGCGCAAGGTCTATAAACTCCGTCCGTCTGACAATACGGCCACTCACTAACCTCGCAAACTCAATGCAGCGTACAACAGAGACATGGCGAACAATGACGAGCTGACGGCAGTGCCGGTGGTGGTCGGGGAGCGCTGTCGGGTCTATGGCCATGCACCTTCTAGAGGGATCCAACATACGAGCTGGCACAGTTCAGATTGTTGGTCCCGCCGTACTGCTGGCTCCTGAGGGTGGAAGATCAGGACCTGTAGGCATTCCATCCCACCACTGCCCACTAGCACCACCCTCGAACTCCTGACCATCTAGCACAACGGCACATTGACGGAGGGGGTGAAAGAGCATTTTCCACCTATTTGATTTTGGCGTTTGTTAACAATACATTATCTATTAATATGGTGATTATTCTTTGCAGGATTTTATTATATTCTTGTACAAGATATTGGGTTTCCTATATTATAATTGGTGATAATCATTGCTCAAAGGAAATTTGTGAGGTGGTGGTATTATTGTGCTCGGGAAGATGATCATATGGCATTTTGGCTGAGGAGGCCGGCTATAGCCGAACCCCTGGCCGGCTTTAGCCGGACTGCACAGTTTTTGGGGTGAAAACCCCTCTGTCGCAAACCGGCTATTTATCCGGCTTTTGTCTGCCCTGTCCGGATATTTCAGGCCGGCTTTAGCCGATGTGGCCGGCTATACCCGGACTTAACTCTGGCTTTAGCCGGACTTTCCTGGCAGCCAACGGTCAGATTTTTTGGGGGGAGGGGGGTATAAATATCCCCCTCCTTCTTCCCCAATGAGCTGCTCGTCCCAAGCTTGAAGAACACCATTTTGGAGCCACAAAATTCACAAGATCTCCCCCCCTCAACCCACCAAAGCTCTTGATCTTTGGAGAATCGAAGGAGGAGGCCTTGATCTACATCCTCACCGAAGCGATTTACTTTCCCCTCTCATTTGCTTGAGGGCCCTTGTGTCTTGGGTTCCCTTGTGTCCCTAGACCTTGATTTGTGTATTTGATATCTTGCTAATTGTTGTTTGACAGCATTGTGTTGTTCTTGGGAGCCTCCAATTCGGTTGTGGATGCGTGCCCCAAGATTGTAAAGGCCGGTTCCGCCTTGAGGAATCTCTTAGTGGAAAGTGAGCTAGGCCTTTGTGGCAGAAGCTTGCACCGGAGATTAGGGTGAGCCTTTGTGGCGTTGGTTAGGCCTTTGTGGCAACCACACCTCTCCAACGTAGACGTACTTCCCCTAAAAAGGAAGGAACTACAGGAATTACATCCGTGTCTCTGTGTGCTCCACTCTCGGTTACCTCTATCCTTTATTGCCTTTATATATTGTATCTTGCTTAGCTTGCTAGTTGTCATATAGGTAAATTCACCCTAGTTGCATTTCTAGAGAATTTACCTTTCGTATCAAGCCTAAATTAAAAAAGAATTAAAATTTGAGTAGCACCTATTCACCCCCACTCTAGGCGCCCTTACGATCCGCTCAATTGGTATCAGAGCATCGGCTCTTTATTCGGGCTTAACCGCCTAAGAGTATGGGCACCCAAGCTAGTGAGGGCTCGGGTCAAGTTTCCGTGGATGATTTCAAAACCTTGGAATCATCCATGACATCTCAAATAAGCGAGTTGCGTGAAATGATAGCGCAACTCATGCAAGCTAAAACTCCTATAGCTCCTCCTCCTCCGGAAAAACCCACTACTCCACAAGTGGAGAATGTGGGGTAGGAAGAAGAGGATGCCGACAAAGGTACCGATGCTAAGTCTTGCACTAAGGGCGACGGGAAAGGTGAATTCCCTCATTGGTATTCACCCGACCCGCCGATCCCTCATCCTCATATTAACAATAGAGGTGACCCACCCAAGCTAGATGCATTAAACTTTGGTCAATGGCAATATCAAATGATCTCTCATATGCGCAATTCTTGCATCGAGCTTTGGAGGATTGTTGAAGAAGGATTCAAGGCCGTGGATCCCAACAACTTGACAAGAAGAGAGGTGGTCGATAGCCAACTCAATGCAACCGCTCTTCACATGATTCAAATTGCCGTTGGGTCCAAGGACTTGCCTCACATTCAACACTTCTCCACCGCCAAAGAAGCTTGGCAAGGCCTCTCCGATGTATTTGTTGGCAATGAGAGCATGAAGAAAACAAGATATGTGGCCTTTTCAAATCAAGCGAAGGGATTCTATATGATGGATGGTGAGGACCATCAAGAGATGTATAGAAGACTCAAGGCCATTGCTACCACCTTCAAGAACCTCGGTGCTCACCATATTGATGATGAGTGGATCAAGATGAAGTACATTCTTGCTCTCACCCCATATGAGCCCGCGGATGTGAAGAGTGTTCAAGGAAAGCACAACTTCCACAAGATGAACTCCAATCAAGTGATGCCGCACAAAATGCAGAAGATGCGCATGCTCATGCCTTGGGAATGCAAAGAAGCTCCAACCTTGCTTTAAAGGCAAGTGTGGTTGAGAAAGAAGTTCCTCTTCAAGCAAGTATTGAAGCAAGACTAGAGATGTGTCCCGAGGATATGAGGCATGAGTACCATGAGCACATGGCTTTCTATGGAAAAGCTTTTTGATCCCCACAAGGCTAAAGAAGACAATCAAAGAAGAAGCAAGTCAAGTGGCTTTCAATGGAGTGACAACAATGGTCAAAGGGTGAGGACATGCTACAATTGCAATGATAGATTTCACTTTGTTGCCGAGTGTCCTTACGAGAAGAGAGAAGATCATGGTGGGAAGCTCATTTTCAAGAGCAAGACCAAGTCACCATCAAAGAAGCCATTTGTGAAGAAGGGTGGACCCAAGAAGAAGCAACCAAAGTTTGTGTTCTTGACTCAAGAAGAGTACTTCGGGAGTGAGAGTGATGAAGAAGAAACCTCGACTAGTGAGATGGCCACAATTGCAACCACCTCCACTTCTTCTGCTTCACTCTTTGAATCCCCCAATGAGGACTCTCTCATCAAGAACGTCAAGTGCCTTATGGCCAAGTCTTCCGAGGTATCACCCACACCCTCTTCCTCCTCATCTAAGACAAATGATGCTCCTTTGAATGATCTTGCTAGTCTTAGAGTAAAGGAAGAAATCATTGCTTTTGATGATTATGTGTCTAGTGTAGATGGTGTACACAAGTTACACTTTGAAAGCCTATTGAGTCAATATGGTAAGACTCTTGAAAAACTAGATGAACAAATGAGGCTTGAAAGAGAGTATGCTCAAGACATTGCCTCACTAAAAGACTCTCTTGAAGGAGAGGAAGAGGAACGAGCAACTCTTGAAGAGAAGCTCGATTCCATTGAGGAATCTAATAATGAAGTTATCTCTAAACTCATTAAAGAGCGTGACCATGCTCATGCCAAAGTAAAAATGCTTAAAAAGGAAAAGATTGAATTTGGTGTTGGTCATGATAAACTTGTTAAGGATTTAGAAGATCTTGACAAGGCTCACAAGGCCTTGAAAAGTGAACACTCTATTCTTGCCAAGTCACATGAACAACTTCAAATTCAATTGACTAAGAATGTTGTGTCTAGTTCTTCTACTCCTACTTGTGATCATGAAAATGTTATTGAAGAAAATGCTAGGTTGAAAGATGAGCTTGCCAAGTCCACCATTCCCATAGATGAGAAAAACTTGAATGACCTTTTGAGTAAGCAAAAGGCATTTAATAATAAAACGGGGATTGGCTTTGTCTCAAAGAAGAAGAAGAAGAACAAGAACAAGAAAAAGAAGGCCAAGCCCACACAAGCAAAGAAGGATCCCATTGTGGGTGGCAAAGCCACTCATGATGATCGTGCGGGAATTGCTAACCCTCACTATGTTTTATTTCGTGATTATTATGGTGATGTGTATGCAAAATATGTTGGTCCAAATGATGGTTATGTTGCTTAGTCTATTTGGGTTCCAAAGACCCTTGTTGCTAACAAAAGAGGACACATTGAGAAATGGGGACCTAAAACCAAGCAATGATCTCTTGTAGGACTATGCTTCCGGTGGATCAAAATGGGTGCTTGATAGTGGATGCACAAGTCATATGACCGGAAGCAAGAAGATCATGACGGAGATGAGACCTAACGTCAACAATATAACCGTCACTTATGGAGACATGTCACAATCCGAGGTATTGGGTCTTGGCAAGGTGGTGGTCGCACCGGATATTTCCCTTGTAGACGTCATGCTTGTTGAGACCCTTGGTTACAATTTACTTTCAGTTCGTGCACTTGGTAAGATGGGCTTTGCCGTCTTCATTGATAATGAAATTGTGGTACTCTTGTGGAGCAAGTATCTAAAGGTCGCTTTCATTGGGCACATTGAAAACAACTTGTATGTGATGGACTTCTCAGGGAAAACTGATGCGGTACGGTGTTGATAGTTTTTCACCGTCCAGTTGGGAACCCCAAGAGGAAGGTATGATGAATATAGCAGCAAGGTTTTCCCCCAGTAAGAAACCAAGGTTTATCGATCCGAAGGGGAAGAAGCCAATACGACTGAAGGTGATGCCCGCTAGCTTGCGACAGCTCCGGGCAATTTATAGGGCGCCTCGTCCGAGCTTTGCTTTGCGAGCGGCAACGTGGAACCTGCACACAACACAACCAAATACTTTGCTCCCAACTTACGATGAGGTTGTCAATCTCACCGGTTTGTTGTAAACAAAGGAATGAGCGTATCGAGTGGAAAATAGTAATAGTATGCAAGTAAAGTAAACAGTGTGAGTAAAGTAAACAAGTGATAGCTATATAAAGGAAATAGGACCGGGGTCCACAGTTCACTAGTGGTGTCTCTCCATAAGATAAAATAATACATGCTGGGTAAACAAATTACAGTTGGGCAATTGATAGAATAAAGACAACGTGCATATGTTGAGAGGATCACTATGAGATTTACTCTGGGCATTACAACAAGATACATAGACCGCCATCCAACTGCATCTATGACTAATAATCCACTTGTGGCGAATCAATCCGAGAACTCCACAAGTATTAAGTTGTGAACAACAGATAATTGCATTAAGCAAAGTGTGTAATGTAAACAAAGCATATGCCCTCGAGCATATGAATGTTATTTTCCCCTAGTAGCAACAGCATATCTACAACCTTAGAGGTTTCTGTCACTCCCCCAGATTAAATAGAGGCATGAACCCACTATCGAGCATAAATGCCCCCTCTTGGAGTCACTAGCAACTACTCGGCCAAGATAGCTACTAACAACAGAGAGCATGCAAGATCATAAACAACATATAGATAACATAAGATAATATTCAGTACATCAACTCAATCATAACACCAATATTCATCGGATCCCAACAAACACAACATGTAGAATTACATAACGGTGATCTCGATCATGTAAGGCAGCTCACGAGATCTAAACATGAAGCACATGGTGGAGAAGAGAACCAACTAGCTACTAGTATGGACCCATAGTCCAAGGTAGACTACTCACTCATCACGTCGGAGGCAAGCATGGCGATGAAGAAGACCTCCGGTGGCGATTCCCCTCTCTGGCAGGGTGCAGGGAAGAGCTTCTGGACCCTCCCGATCTTCGGGTCGATGGCAACGGCAGATCGCGATGTATACTTGAAAAGTGATCGGGTAATTTGGTTTTTCCCATCGAGGGGTCTTTATAGGCGAAGGGGCATCGTCAGGAGTGGGCCGAGGCGCCGTCACACATAGGGGGCATGGCCAGGGGCCAGGCCGCGCCGCCCTGTTGTGTGGGGCCCTCGTGGCCCCACTCCGTCTCCTCTTCGGTTCTCTGGAAGCTTCGGTGAATTTCTGGACGTTCAGCTTTTGTTTCGTCCAATTCCGAGAATATTTCCTGTGTAACTTTTCTGAAACACAAAAACAGCAGAAAACAGGGAACTGACACTGTGGTGACTTGTTAATAGGTTAGTTCCGGAAAATGCATAAAAGTGCCACGAAGTGTAACAAAACACTAAGCAAATGGTGTAAAAACAAGCATGGAGGATCAAAAATTATAGATACGTTTGAGACGTATCAGCATCCCCAAGCTTAACTCCTGCTCGTCCTCGAGTAGGTAAGTGATAACAAAAGAAATAATTTTTGAGGTGACATGCACCTACACAATCTTGATCATCTATGTAAGCGTTGAGTGCTGGGATCAAAAGAACTTAAAACATGGGCATGAAAGATATAATCTTGATAGAAGAAACTTAGCAACCATGTTATAACATGAAAATGAATACAAACAAAAGATCATGAAAATGAAACAATGAAAGTCAAACGTGTGTTCAAATCATAAGGAAAAACATGCAAATGGTTTTCAGCTTGTCCTTCATGGAGAGCAAAACATAAATGCATAGGACACCTTCAAGTTTAAGAGGGCGACTAGATACAAATAATTTAAGAACAAGTGAAACCATAATCATGAATCAATCAATGAAAACTTTGGGACAATGCACATTATACTCAGAATGACAACTATGCTCTCTTAATGGTGCATAAAGGTAGAAGGTGGTGACTCAACATAAAAATAAAAGAAAGGCCCTTCGCAGAGGGAAGCAGTGATTGCAAGTTTTATAAACCTTCAAAAATTATGGTACTTACCGGTTTTGAGCTCTCATTGCCCCCATCATAAGCATCTTGAATGGTTAAAGTTAATGCGAGAACACTTATACTGCATATGCTTGACAAATCATAAGTTGAAAACCTCGTGTCCCGTGAATACGAGAACCCAAACCTCATGCTACTTTACTTAGAGTCCCAAGCAAGCTCTTGTCATTGTAAGTATACACGTATCATCGAGAACCGCCAACGGGGTACCTCCGTGCCCGATGACATGGAACAAGCCCACATCAAAATGACAGGACAAGCAGACAATGAACACCTTGACATCTCTTTTATTTACCATTTGTATAGCTTTTATTTTGAGATGCGTCGTCAAATATCCACTATGGGCGTGCTGCAAATTTCCACCATGAATTATGCATGGCTTAGATTGGCGGCCCAGGTGTTTCTCTAACACATATACAAACTCCATGATCCCGCAAGATTCCCAATTCATTTCACACCGCGAGTATCCATAAACAAAAGATCACGATATCAACTCAAATAAGAAGTGCAATGTTGAAAGCTTGCCCCATGACGGCATGGCTGGGCTAATTCCCAACTTACAACTTGCAAGCATAACAACTCAACATAAGAGACCACAATGTCAAATTTTAAAGCGAGAAAAGTAAAGTGTGCCATCCGGTTTGTGAGAGCTTTACTAACCAACTTTCGCATAATACCAAAAAGAGTTTAATTTGAAGGATAGATAAAAGCAAGTCAAATGTACTTTGGAATAGCAAATTGCTAATAGGTATGTATGGTGGACACTTTGGCAAAACTTGGTTTTTAGGAGTTGGATGCACGAGTAGAGCTCATACTCAGTACAAAATGAAGGCTAGCAAAAGACTGGGAGCGACCAACTAAGAGAGCAATAACGGCCATAATCATGCAAAGCGACAAAGCGACATTAAAAGAAGCATAAGATGGTATCAAAAGTCAAAAACTAAATGATCATAGAGGCTTTATGGCAACTTTGTATGAGTCAAACATGTGTGAGCATGCGCTAAGTCAACCCAAATAAAGCATCAAAGGAGAAAACCAAAATAATGCTTCCAAATAATTAAAACAACGCATGATTTTTTTTCAAAGGCTCATTAAGCAATCTCAGTTATTTGAGACAAGTCATGCTACAGCAAAACCACTAAGCATACTATCAAAAAGACATCAAGCACGACATGCAAAAGCCTAGGCCGCAGTCTACACAAGCTCCTTCTTGTACCACTTTTTTGCATAAATCTTTTTCTCTTTTCCAACACCATTCGAACTTTTTAAATCCAACTCTTTTGAGGAAAACCAACATGGTCCAGAGGCAAAAATACACCTTGATGAAAAGATATAACAAGATCTGAACGCAAATAAAGGCGAAAATTGAAAACTAAACGCAGTTCTAGAAAAAGAAGAACACTCGTTGAAACGAATAGAGTGAAAAACGGAGTGCTCTTGGCAAATGAAAAGCAAGGTAACTTCTCCAAAAGGAATTTGTTGGGGTCCAACCATTTATTGCAGCAAACAAAACTAAACTAAACTGAAAACTAAAAACAACTGACGCTCCAAGAAAAATGCATAATGCATGAAGCAATAAAAATATAGTGTCTTGAAAGGTGACCTAATTTTTGCCGATGAAGAAGGGGTGCCTCGGGGGCATCCCCAAGCTTTGACGCTTGTACTTCTTAGATATTTCTTGGGGTGATACATGGGCATCCCCAAGCTTGAGCTTTTGTCCATTATTCAACTCATCTCATCATTCTCCAATCTCTACACTTGAAAACTTCCTTCATACAAAACTAGACACAAATCTATTAGCAACATTAGTTTAAGCATAACATTGAATCAACCCTTTTTGCTTCAGGTTTCAACCTAAAAACACCACATATAAAGCATATACTACTGTAGCAACTTCCCCAAAAGTTCCGTGATCAAAAGAACTCAAAAAGAAAGCAATAAAGCGGCAAACACAAATATTGGCAGAAATCTGTCAAAACAGAACAGCTGATAAAGGCCGATTTTTAAAGGGGTTTTCTGTTGCTCAAATCAAAAAGTGTTCAACTAACGAAAGTTTGGATATAACCTGGGGCATATGCACAAGAAATCGCAGGTCCAAAAGATATACAGAGAATTTTCACGAATTTTTACGGTGCAGCACCGAAAACTGTTTCAGGACAGTAACATCCCCAAATCTTACCTCACTCAAATTAGAGGCTTCTCTTGGCACAACAACGAAATGAAAAGGATAAGGAGAGGTCATTACAGTAGTAATAACTTCCAAGACTCAAATAAAAGAAAAAGAACTGAATGTAAAAACATTGGGTTATCTCCCAAGAGTGCTTTTCTTTAACGCCTTTGAGCTAGGCGCAGAAAGTTGCAAATCAAGTAATATCAAAAGAAGCATTAAGATCCACTATAGGAGTCTTTTCAACAATGAATTGAATTGTGTCCAAATGAGTTTTTGAAGACCCTTTATGATCACGCTTTGGTACACTACTTTCATCAAAAGGATTTTCAGGACAAATCCAACTAGAATTCTTTTCCCAAGCATCATGAATTCCTACAAGTTTACAAGGTATTGGTACTCTAAAATCTTCATTGGGTGTACCAACAACCGCTACAGGTGAGCCAAGCTTATTAAATTTCTTAAAAACTTCCCTAGCCTCAATGGCAACATCTCTAAATTCTATGCGCAAAGTTTCCAAGATAAAAGCTTTCTTTTCAGGATCCTCAATTTCATGAAGCTTAAGGAACATGTACTGCATAAAAGGATTGAGGCTAGCAAACCTACCTTCTAACATGTGAACTAAATAAGCAGAAGCAACTTCATAACTAGGAGCAAGCTTAGCCAAAGACTTTTCCTCAACTTCTTTATGCATACTAATATGATTAAAGAACTCCTCAATGTTATCTTTCCCAATAATTGAACCACAACCTACTGAGAGGTCCTCCAGAACGTACTTAGGGAACAACATCATGAACTGGAAGTAAAGAGATAACAACTATAAAGGATACTATTTTTTTGGGTTTTTGATAAAATGATGCAAGTAAAAATAAAGTAAAGCAAAACTTAAAACAAAGTAAAGGATGTGCGTGTGAAAACTCCCCTCGCAGAAGTATTCTTCTTCCTCCCCGGCAACGGCGCCAGAAAAGAGCTTGATGCGGTACGGTGTTGATAGTTTTTCACCGTCCAGTTGGGAACCCCAAGAGGAAGGTATGATGAATATAGCAGCAAGGTTTTCCCTCAGTAAGAAACCAAGGTTTATCGATCCGAAGGGGAAGAAGCAAATACGACTGAAGGTGATGCCCACTAGCTTGCGACAGCTCCAGACAATTTATAGGGCGCCTCGTCCGAGCTTTGCTTTGTGAGCGGCAACATGGAACCTGCACACAACACAACCAAATACTTTGCTCCCAACTTACGATGAGGTTGTCAATCTCACCGGTTTGCTGTAAACAACGGAATGAGCGTATCGAGTGGAAAATAGTAATAGTATGCGAGTAAAGTAAGCAGTGCAAGTAAAGTAAACAGGTGATAGCAATATAAAGGAAATAGGACCGGGGTCCATAGTTCACTAGTGGTGTCTCTCCATAAGATAAAATAATACATGCTGGGTAAACAAATTACAGTTGGGCAATTGATAGAATAAAGACAACGTGCATATGTTGAGAGGATCACTATGAGATTTACTCTGGGCATTACAACAAGATACATAGACCGCCATCCAACTGCATCTATGACTAATAATCCACTTGTGGCGAATCAATCCGAGAACTCCACAAGTATTAAGTTGTGAACAACAGATAATTACATTAAGCAAAGTGTGTAATGTAAACAAAGCATATGCCCTCGAGCATATGAATGTTATTTTCCCCCTAGTAGCAACAGCACATCTACAACCTTAGAGGTTTCTGTCACTCCCCCAGATTAAATAGAGGCATGAACCCACTATCGAGCATAAATACCCCCTCTTGGAGTCACTAGCAACTACTCGGCCAAGATAGCTACTAACAACGGAGAGCATGCTAGATCATAAACAACATAGAGATAACATAAGATAATATTCAGTACATCAACTCAATCACAACACCAATATTCATCGGATCCCAACAAACACAACATGTAGAATTACATAACGGTGATCTCGATCATGTAAGGCAGCTCACGAGATCTAAACATGAAGCACATGGTGGAGAAGACAACCAACTAGCTACTGCTATGGACCCATAGTCCAAGGTAGACTACTCACTCATCGCGCCGGAGGCAAGCATGACGATGAAGATGACCTCTGGTGGCGTTTCCCCTCTTTGGCAGGGTGCCGGGAAGAGCTTCTGGACCCTCCCAATCTCCGGGTCGACGACGGCGGCGGATCGCGATATGTTCTGGAAAAGTGATCGGGTACTTAGGTTTTTCCCGTCGAGGGGTCTTTATAGGCGACGGGGCATCATCAAGAGTGGGCCGAGGCGCCGTCACACATAGGGGGCGCGGCCAGGGGCCAGGCCGTGCCGCCCTGTTGTGTGGGGCCCTCGTGGCCCCACTCTGTCTCCTCTTCGGTTCTCTGGAAGCTTCGGTGAATTTTCTGGATGTTCGGCTTTTGTTTCGTCCAATTTCGAGAATATTTCCTGTGTAACTTTTCTAAAACACAAAAATAGCAGAAAACAGGGAACTGACACTGTGGCGACTTGTTAATAGGTTAGTTCCAGAAAATGCATAAAAGTGCCACAAAGTGTAACGAAACACTAAGCAAATGGTGTAAAAACAAGCATGGAGCATCAAAAATTATAGATACGTTTGAGACGTATCAAAAACCACTACAAGTGCAATGTGTTTATTTGGAAAGGCCGGTGTGGGTTGGCTTTGGCATCGCCGACTAGCCCATGTCAATATGAGAACTTTGCAAAGCCTTCACAAGGGTGGCCACATCCTCGGACTAAAAGAGAATGTTTCTTTTGCCAAAGATCGTGTTTGTAGGGCTTGCATTCTAGGAAAAATGCATGACTCTCCCCATTCAAGCAAGACTATCATTTCTTCCAAGAGGATTTTGGAGCTCCTTCATGTGGATCTTTTTGGTCCTCCCTCTCATGCAAGTCTTGGTGGGCAGAAGTATTGTTTGGTGATTGTTGATGACTATTTATGATATACTTGGGTCTATTTCTTTAAACACAAGAGTGAGACTCAACAAACCATCATCGACTTTGCCAAAGAAGTTGAACGCCAACATGGGCAAAATATATTGGCAATAAGAAGTGACAATGGCTCCGAATTCAAGAACTACACCTAAAATGGCTTTCTCAATGATGAGGGGATACGACATCAATATTCCGCTGCATACACCCCTCAACAAAATGGTGTAGCCGAGAGGAAGAACCAGACTCTTATGGATATGGCTAGGTCCATGTTGGCGGAGTTTAAGTCTCCATACAACTTTTGGGCCGAAGCTATCTCTACGTCTTGTCACTCATCGAACCGACTCTTCCTCCGCAAAGGCTTAAACATGACTCCATATGAAATACTCACCGGAAGCAAGCCCAACATCAAGTACTTCCGGGTTTTTGGTTGTAAGTGTTTCTTTCAAAGAAAAGGAGTTCGTTTAGGTAAATTTTATCCGAAAGCTATAGAAGGTATTTTTGTTGGTTATGGTGCCGAATCCCACACTTATAGAGTCTTCAACAAGTCCACCGGACGTGTTGAAGAATCTTGTAGTGTGGTATTCGAAGGAAATGATAGCTCCCAAGGGGGGCGAGATGTTGTTGCTTGTGATGTAGGTGATGAAATACCTCAAGATGCCATAAGAAGAATGGGCGTGGGATTTTTCCGCCCCATTGAGGGACACCTTGTGGCAGACCGAGAAGGGCTATGCTCTACTCAAGTGGAGCCCTCATCTACACAAGCTCAACAAGCCTCTCCCGAAGAAGCAACTAATGCACCAACCGAAGAACAAGACAAGGACCTTCATGAAGAAGAAGGGGCACCACCATCCTCTCTGGTTATTTCAACCGCCCCTAACACTTCACAAGACCAAGATCAACCTACTCATGAAGAGAGTGATGATGTGCATAATGATGATCAAGGTCAAGTTGATGGTCAAGACGGGGACCAAAATGATCAAGATGATCAAGTGATTCCTCCAAGGTCAAATGAGGAGATCGAAGCCTGTCGCAAGAGAAGAGTTGAAAGGAACTTGGAACTTAGAGGTCATACCCTTGAGAGGGTTATTGGAGATTTAAGAGGCAAAGTGTCAACCTGGAGTCAATTGGCCAAATTTAGCAATCATCATGCCTATATTTCCATGGTTGAACCCAAGAAAGTACTTGAAGCACTTGAAGATCCGGATTGGTTGGATGCTATGCATGAAGAACTCAATAACTTCAAGTGCAATAATGTGTGGGTGTTAGTGGAGATGCCAAGAGAGTGTCGCAATGTGATTGGCACAAAGTGGATATTCAAGAACAAGCAAGATGAGCATGGAATTGTTGTGAGGAACAAGGCAAGATTGGTTGCTCAAGGTTTCTCTCAAGTTGAAGGCATTGACTTTGGAGAGACTTATGCTCTCATGGCTCGCCTTGAGTCCATCCGTATCCTTCTTGCATATGCCACTCATCATAATTTTAAGTTGCAACAAATGGATGTTAAGAGTACTTTTCTTAATGGTCCATTGAAAGAGGAAGTGTATGTTCAGCAACCCCCGGGGTTTGAGGACCTTAACTTTCCTAACCATGTCTACAAACTCCATAAGGCACTCTATGGCCTTAAACAAGCCCCACGTGCATGGTACGAGCACCTTAGGAAGTTGTTGTTAGATCGTGGGTTTGAAGTTGGGCAAATCGATCCCACTCTTTTTACTAAGAGGGTCAATGGGAAGCTTTTCGTATGCCAACTATATGTTGATGATATTATCTTTGGCTCTACTAACAAAGCTTTTAATGATGAATTTTCAAAGCTTATGATCGATAGGTTCGAGATGTCTATGATGGGCGAAATGATGTTCTTTCTTGGTTTTGAAATCAAGAAGTTTAAAGAAGGAACTTTTATTAATCAAGCCAAATATGTCCAAGACATGCTCAAGAGGTTCAAGATGAAGGAACTAAATGGGGCCGCCACTCCAATGCCCACTAAATGTCATCTTGAACTAGATCCCAATGGTAAAGACGTGGATCAAAAGGTATACCGTTCTATGATCGGTTCTTTGCTTTACCTTTGCGCATCTAGACCCGATATTGTGTTGAATGTAGGTGTGTGTGCAAGGTATCAAGCCGCTCCTAAAGAAAGCCACCTTATGGCGGTTAAGAGGATCTTTCGATATTTCGTTCATACCCCAACTTATGGGCTTTGGTATCCCAAAGGCTCGGATTTCTCTCTTTGTGGTTTCACGGATTCAGATTGGGCCGGTGACAAGGATGATAGGAAATCAACCTCCGGAGCTTGCCAATTTCTTGGTAGGTCTTTGGTGTGTTGGTCTTCTAAGAAGCAAAATTGTATATCACTCTCCACCGCCGAAGCCAAATACATTGTCGCCGCAAGTGGATGCACTCAATTGTTGTGGACGAGGCAAACTTTAAAGGAATATGGTGCCAATTGTGACAAAGTGCCTCTTTTATGTGACAATGAGAGTGCTATCAAGATCGCCTATAATCCGGTGCAACATTCAAGAACCAAGCATATTGAGATCCAGAATCATTTTATTAGAGATCATGTTGTCCGTGGTGATATTGAGTTGCATATGTTTGCACCAAGGATCAACTTGCCGATATATTCACGAAGCCTCTTGATAAAGCAAGATTTGGATATTTGAGGAATGAGCTAAATATCATTGATTCAAGGAGTGTGGCTTGAGCATCTTGCAAATACACCTATATTTCAATACTTGTTTGGTTTAGGTGTGGGCATGGAGATAGGGGGAGTGCGGTCATAATTAATTGGGATATCCCTCCCCCCCATAATGCCGATAGTAACAAAATAATTCTCTTAATATCATTTTTGTGATATATGAGCTTCAATGACGAGTATTGGTTATGGACCCAAGATACATCTTTGCGGTCCAATGCCATAACACTCATACATGGTGGCCTCGGCCACCGACCTCTTCGTTTCGAAGAGTTGATTCCTTGCAAATTCTATTTGAAGTTTTATTGAGCTTTTTCGTCATTTCCTCTATCTTTGAAATGGGAAGGCACTTGCATTGGATTTTCTAATGATTTCTTTTTTTTGCAATGTCAAGTGCCGAGAACCACTCCTTGCGTGTTTTCCATCCTAAGCCCTCTTATCTAAAGCCCACCATCTTTGTCTCTCTCTCTCTCTCTTGCATGCCCAGAATTTTAGCTTCCTTGTTTCCTATCTTTGGCGATCTAGGCCGGCTATTGCCGGACTTAGTCCAGAAATAGCCGGTGGGGCGGCTATAGCCGGTCTCTGCGGCGGCCCGGCTATTCCCTTCTTAGGGCTGTGGGGTGAGGGGTTACCTCATTTTTCCCCACGCCCTCTTTCTCCTCAGCCGCCGCCCCGTCCTAGATCCACCGTCACTGCTGCCACCGCCGTCCATCGCTCCTCCAGCCGCCGGAGCCCCCTCTCCGGCCGGCCCTCCTCCTCCGGCGCCTCTCCCATGGATCAGGGTACCCTTCCCCTACTCTCTCCTCTCTCTCTCTCTCCCTAGGTGTTCTCTAGGGTTAGGGATAGAAGTTTTTGGTACCTTTGATACATTGGGAGGTCTTGGAATCTTGGTCTTGTTGTGCATAGCGTAGATCGAAAGATTTGAAGTAGATTGATGGCCTACTCGTGCCATTTCGTGCTGTGTTCATCTGGTCCGGCTATAGCCGGTGTCAGGCCGGCTAGGCCGGAAATAGCCGGTGTAGATCATCAACTTGCTTCACCTTTTTCGCTCTGGGCTATTGCTTTTGTTCCTCTGGCATGCATGCTTATCCTATATGCTATCTATCTATGTGCTGTTCGCAGGTGGCTCTCGTCCTAAGCGGTCTCGTTATGTTGACCCATCCATTGGCCACCGTCAAGAACAACAAGATGCTCGAGTGGCCGCTGCCGTCAAGAAGAAGAGGTTAGAGGAAAGGAAGAAGAAAGCCCTGTTTGCTAACATTGCTGATCTCAAGAAGTTGACAAAGCAAGAGTACCGCGAGTTCAGTGAGCAGAAGTTCTATCTCATGCCCAGAGACATAAACAGCGGTTCCTTCTACTGGTCAGAGCATCAGAGGATCTTTGAGAAGGTTTATGAGTGCATGAGCACAAAGGTTTGCCCCATGAAGTTCACCAACATTGTGTCACTGTCCAAGGATGATTACTTTGCCGATGCCCTTTGGGTCACAGAGAAGTTGGGTTTGCACAAGTTGATGGTCTTCAAGCAAGACTACAATCCTTGTTTGATCCAGCAGTTCTATGCCACGTTGGAGTTTGACACTCGGGATGAGGTGGGCTTCACATGGATGTCAGGTGAAGTAAGGAAGAGCTCGACCATTGATCGCTTTGGGCAGCTTTTGGGCTATAGGTTCGATGGTATTCATCGACCTAGAGGTGCCCGCTTGCATCTTGACACCACAGAGTACAACAAAAGGAAGATCCAGTGCCTCTATGGTCCCGGGGGCAAAGCGGGAGAGACTGCAAATCTCCTTCCCCTTTATGATATTCTGCTTTGGATGTTTCGTGCCAACATTGCTCCAAGTGGGGGCAACAATGACTCAATCAGAGGTGGACTTGTGCATCTTCTTCACCATGCCCGTCTTGTCTTTGAGGCCGGTAGGGAGTGTGAAGGGATGGAGCTTGATGTGATGTACTTTATCTTCTCGGAGATGAAGATTGCTATGCTTGACAAGAAGATTCCTCCTTATGCTCCATTCATCATGAGGCTTATCATTGACAAGGGCATTGAAGGAGACTTTGAGATTGAGGAAGATTTTCTTGATGAAGATTTGGAAGTCCACAAGCTCAACAAGCTCTACAAGAAGACCGCTCACTTGTTGCCTAGCACCTCAAGTGCTTTCCCTCCTTCAAGTGATGAGTTGGGTGGCAACCGCTATGCTAGTGGTTGTAGGAGGAAGAATGCGGATCCACCAAGTGGTGGGATGGGGCAAGAAATGAAGAAGCTCAAGTGGTGGCAACGTGCTTTGTTTTGCATGAACAATGATGTGCGTCAAACTCAATACAAGGACTATGTGGACCGCAAGCACATTCACAAGAAGCAACGGGATTTGGAAGCTCGGTTGAGGGTTGTGGAGAAGGGCAAAGGGGCTAGCACTCAAGAAGAGTCCCAAGAGCAAGATAAGTCCGAGGACACCTTCTCCTTTGGCAAGTGGAATGAGGGCTCATCTTTTGATTGGAAGGAATTAGCCGAAGTCACCTCCAAGGGCAAGGAAGCCATTGAAGAAGAAGATGAGGAAGAAGATGGAGACGAAGATGAAGAAGAAGATGACCATGGAGATGACGATGAGGATGATGAGGACTTTGACGACTTTGAGGAGTGATCTTGTGGTGTTTTCTCCCTTTTTGGCATCTTGATGCCAAAGGGGGAGAAGTCCTATTTGCATATATTTCCATTTGGATTTGAGTTGGTTTCCATTTGGATTTGGTCGGGTCACAAGCTCTTATCGTTTGCTCGCTTGTGTCCCATTGTTGAACTCTAGTTGGTTTATCTACTACTATGTGTTGAACTATGTGCTATATTATGTGTGTAGTAGACTTATTTATGATTATCCATGATGATCCTACTTGCTATATTCTTGTCATATTATATATGCTTGTTGATTATGTGCTATTTAATTATCATATATCTTGTGCACTTATGGATCACATTATAAAATCTAGGGGACAATAGGATAGTCCATTCCAGAGTCAGGAGTGAAAGGGGCTTTTAAAAGACCTTCTCTGAAAGCTTTGTTAATAGAAGATTGGAGAAGATCAACAGCTAGAACAAAAATCAGGGGAGATAGGGGATCTCCTTGTCTGACACCCCTTTTGCAGAAGAACTGCCTGCCAATTACTCCATTTAGAAGAACAGCTGATTTACCAGATGAGAATATCAGTTGAATCCATGTTAGCCATCTCCTATCAAACCCCATTTGCTTCATGATGCTGAGCATTGCAGAGTGGTCAATGGTGTCAAAGGCCTTTGCAAAATCCAATTTCAGAAGCATAATTTCTTGATTAGATGCAGTACATTGATGGATAAATTCAAAGGCCCATGCCAGACAATCTTGAATATTTTTTTCCTTTGAGAAGACCATATTGGTTCTTGTGCACAATTCTAAGAACCACTTTTTGCAGTCTGTCTGCTAGCAATTTTGTGATTATTTTGAGCACATAGTTCAAGAGTGTTATTGGTCTGTAATCATTGATGCTCTCAGGAGTTGGCACTTTTGGGATGAGAGTGATGTGTCCCATATTAATGCTCTCCAGGTCCAAATTCCCTTCATAGAAATCATCACAAAGCTTGTAGATGTCATGCTTAATAATATGCCAGCTAGATTTCAAGAATTGACCATTAAATCCATCTGGTCCAGGAGCTTTATCAACTGGCATTGATTTAATAATATTGTCAATTTCCTCCTTAGTAAAGGGAACAGAAAGTTCCTCCAAGTCGTGTGTAGGCTGAATTGTGGAACTCAGATCAAAGAGCATCTGTGGTTGGTTGGAAGAGCCCAGCCTTTCTTTATATGTTTCATAGATGAGTTCCTCCTTCTGAGCATGATCAGTGATTACAGTACCATCAGATTTAGCAATAGCAGAAATGGAATTCCTTTTGTGCCTCTCAATTGCAATGGAGTGAAAAAAATTAGTGTTTTCATCACCAAACTTAGTCCATCTAATGGTACATCTTTTCTTCCAGTAAGCATTTTGATATTCCAACAATTTTAAAAGATGTGCTCTCAGAATTTTCCTGAAGTTAGCCTCTGGGCAAGAAAGGGGTCTGCAATCCTCAATATTATCAATTTCCAACAGAGCTCTGTTAGTATTGTCAATACAGACAGAGAGTTTTGAGATACTCTTACTCCAAAATTTCAGGTCATATCTCAATCTTTTAAATTTGGCATTCAGATTAGCTGCACTATTACTTTTATGAGTGGGTTTATTCCAGCTGGCAGCAACAGTTTGAAGAAAGCCTTGGTGAGCAACCCAAAAATTCTCAAACCTAAATATCCTACTAGCAGGAATAAAGGTCTGAATGGCTACCACAAGGGGAGTATGATCAGAAGTTGGTTTGCCCTAGGGAGTAACAGAGGTAGAGGGGTATGAAACATTCCAATGGAGGGAAGTGAAGAACCAATCTAGCTGTTCAAGTAATGGTTTTTCTTGCATATTACTCCATGTATATTTTCTTCCTTTAATAGGAATTTCAGTAAGATTTTGCTCTCTGATGAAGTCATTGAAAAGCATCATGTCACTAATATCTCCCCCAGGCTTGTTTCTATTACTAGGAGACCTAATGAAATTAAAGTCTCCTAACAATAACCAATCTTCATCAGGTGGAATATTTAAATTGAACATCCATTGGACAAATTCCTCTCTCAAATCCCCAGTACATGGGCCATAAATATTAACTAATGTCCAGGTCTTAGCCGACTGCTTTGAGGTGAAATGGACAGAAATGGCAAATCTTTCACAATGCATAATCATTCTAGAGAAAACAGAACTATCCCAAATAATAATCAATCCTCCAGATGCACCCTCAGAAGGAATGAAAAGATACTCATCAAATCTGCTTGGATAGCAAGCTTTAATAAAAGCTTTATCAAAATCACATTTTTTTGTTTCTTGCAAACACACCATAGAACAGCCACTGATATTGATAGCATTCAAAAGTGCCAGTTGCGTAGACTTAGCATTTAACCCACGAATATTCTAGCATAATACAAACCAGGTTTTAAAAGTACTCATTAAAAATAAAAATAAATTACAGACAATTAAGCAATGTCTGTATCATCTTCCTCCTATAGATCAGCCAACAGCTTCTGAGGGGAAAGTTCTTCAGCAGGAACTCCACAGAGGTGGACACCAATAGCTTGCAACATAGGAATAGGAGTGGCCTCTTCAACAGGGGTTGTGAGCATTAGATCATCCTCTTCCTGTCTAGAGATAGCATCAGCAACAGAAGGCACCTTCCTAGGCTTCACCTTGGACTTCAGACACTTTGCATCAGAATTATGAGTGACCTTGAACCCATCATATTTGTTAGTCCTAGCACTTCTTCTAACCTGAGTTGTGCAAGAAGGGGTAGTCTTGTTGAAGGTAGCAGAAATTTTCTTCCTCTTCTGTCCAATGATAGTAATTGTTTGCTCTGAGATAGTGTCAATGATGCTTGGAATATTAGCAGAACCAGAAGACTGCCCCTTATCAGTTAACGGCAGCATGGAATGAAAGGATGGGGTTTGATCAACAATCAATTTCCTTGATTTATTCTTCTTCTCAAAAGCAGAGTAAGCCTCACCAAACAGTTCAAACAAATCTCTTGCAGCAAACTTATAGTGAGATTGAAAGAAATAGGAATTATCCAGAGAAACAGCAGGGGACCAAGCATCCAACATAGCAGACTTAGCCATAGCAAACTTGTTCAAAACCAGATCATTTGCCAGATATGAGCTATCATCAGAGAGCATGAACTGAATCACCATTCCACTATCCGAGTCACTGTCCATCATGGAGTCATGATAAGCTTGCATAGGACTGTCAGTGATATTATTCCTTGGAGGATTCAGACCTGCATCAAATGTGACTCCCTGTTCAGCAAGAATAGCTCTGAAATTAATCAGAGGTGGATTATCAAAAATATCCACGGGAGCATGGGCCTCTATATTCTGCACATGATTGACATTTTGTTGGAAAGGAACAATATACTGCCCATTATTCAGAATAGGCACAAAGTCCTGTTGATGACCTTGCACACCAGGCCCACCCCCTTACTGATTCTGCTGAAGCCAATTAGCAAGCTGCTGCTGAAAGAGTTGCTCTGCAGTTATGTCAGGACCATATAAAGGGTGTGGCTCACCACTGTCAGGTGCTGGGTCTTCAGGTGGGGGAGGGATATCATGGATGTGGGCATTCCAGTCTGCACTTCTCAGCATAATAACTGGTACAGTCCAACTAAATCGTCTGCCCCCAAGCTGGTGGACAACAATTTGTTTTGGCACAAATTTAGGATCAACAATATGTACTTTGACTAAAACAAACTTGTTATTCCCACGTGGGTTATCCCAAACAGAGAGGAGGCCAAAATCTTCCACAGCACTGCAAATGTACGAGGTAGTTTGATAGTCTAGAGGAAAGCCCAACAGGAGTAGCCAAATTTCCCTACCAAAGGCAGTAAGGCGCATATTCTTTGCAGCATCATGTTTAACAAAAGTAACAGTTGTTATCTCATCTAATTCAAAGGAGAGCCCGATCACAGTATCTGCTGCCAGGGTGTGCGTGAAGGTGAAAGAGCCCAGACCAAAGAGATGATCATCAAATTCAGCAACAGTGTAACCAGCTTCATCAAGCAAATCTCTAAGCGAATCTCCCATTGTGGCACGCAGATGAACTTGAATAAAGCGATTAGTTTCAGCAATGGTCACCTTGTCGTTCTGCAATGGCGCTTGAGGAGAAACGACGAGATCAGTGCGCATCTTCCTATCCACAAGTCCATGGTCCATGGTCATCCCCTCCGGCAGAAAAGCAAGCGGATTGACAGGAAAGTTCGCCATGGCGGCGGTAGATTGGATTGGACTGTGGGAGGACGTAGGAGACGAAACGGCAGGGGTCGTAGAATCCCTGGAAAGCAGGGGAATATTTGTCTCCTCTTGTTTCGACTTCTTAACCACCCAGGCCTTACAACACATTGAATGTTGTTTAATGGGCTGGGCTTTACTTTTCCACACCTGAGATTTAAAGCCGAAGCAAGATCTTGCGAGATGACCAATGCGCTTACAATGTTTGCAACGCCAACCAATAACACATTCCGAGCCAGCATGATTGTATCCAAAGCATTTATAACATTGTGAGGGGACATTCAGACACAAGCAGTTACGGCCCAAATGTTTGCATTTAGAGCAGAAATCATTGCAATCTTCAGAAGCATGATCTAAAAGCCCACAATGAGAGCAGCAGCCCAGATATTCAAATACCAAATCCTTAGGCGGGATAATAGGAATTTTGAAAGTATCCATCATTTCTTTCTCAGAATATCCAGCCAATCTAAGATCTTCTAGGTGACGCAGCATAATCTGAGGAAGCGACATGCATAATTTCCTTGCAAAATTAACGCCAATAAACTTGGATTGCACCGCATCATTTTGCAGAGAAATAGGATCCGCGAAACTGCCAAATTTGACCACCTTCTGCGCGATGGAATTATCAATCCGAGTAGGAGAGGATGAAGATCCAATGCCATCAAGATCTAAATTAAAAAGACCAAACTTCAACAATTCACATGAAGAAGAGCCAGGCAAATCCTTACGGGCACTTTCCTTGAGCACATTCAAGTTGGGAGCAATCTTAAAAGGGCTATGATACGTCTCAAACGTATCTATAATTTTTGATGCTCCATGCTTGTTTTTACACCATTTGCATACTGTTTCGTTACACTTCGTGGCACTTTTATGCATTTTCCGGAACTAACCTATTGACAAGATGCCACAGTGCCAGTTTCCTGTTTTCTGCTATTTTTGTGTTTCAGAAGTGATACACAGGAAATATTCTCGGAATTGGACGAAACAAGTTCCTGAAGTCTTATTTTTCTCGGAAGCTTCCAGAGATCCGAAGAAGAGTCGGAGGGGGGCCACCAGGGCCCCACAAGCAGGGGCGGCGCGGCCAGGCCCCTGGCCACGCGGGCCCCGCGTGAGGGCGCCTAGCTCCCCCTCTGACATCACCCCTTCGCCTATATAAAGCCTCGGGATGAAAAACCCTAAAGGAGTCGGCAAATTTCTAGAAAGAGTTCCGCAGCTCCACCGCCACCGCCGACAAATTTCGGGGGACAGAAGTCTCTGTTCCGGCACCCTGCCGGGACGGGGAAGTGCCCCCGGAGCCATCTCCATCAGTCTCCATCGCCGTCTCCGCCGTCTCCATCGGCCTCACCGCCATCTCCATCAACCTTGCTGTCTCCTATGATGAGGAGGGAGTAGTTCATCCCCGGGGCTAAGGGCTCTACCGGTAGCTATGTGGTTCACCTCTCTCTCCCATGATGTGATCTTTATGTGATCGTGAGCTTTGTATCATGTTGAACAAGTAGATGTTATTATTCAGATATTATGCTACTCCTATGCTTAATTATTATAGTGTACTCTAGTGGTGTTATTAAAGTAATCTATTCCTCCTGCCATGGTGTAACGGTGACTGACAAGGGTATAGTTAATAGAGCCCATTAGTTGAGTACCCCTGAGGCCCGATAAGCTAGGCCCAATTGTAATGATATTCGAATACGAGTTAATACCGTATGTCGATATTTGTAATCTGTATCGAACCCTACCCGATCCTCGAGACCTGGCCACCTATATATAGGGGCCAGGAGGGGACGGTGTAGGGCAGATTGAAAGCAAGCCAGGTTGAATACCCAAGTTTACTTTCGATACACACCTATCTCGACTAACTTTACCTTCGAGTTCATCCGACGCCCTATCTCCCCGATCCTAAGTCCTTCATCTAGGACATTTGTCGAGTTATCCCTCGTCAGTGACAGTGCGTGCATCATGGTGGTACTTGGTTTAGGCTATGATTGTGATCTCTTGTGGATTACAAGAGTAATTATTACTATGATAGTATTGAAGTGATCTATTCCTCCTTTCATGGTGTAATGTTGACAGTGTGTGCACCGTGTTAGTACTTGGTCTAAGTTGCAATAATATCTATCTTGAATTGTGATCTGATTTGGATGTCTCTATGAGTGGTGTTTGTCAAGTACTTGATGAACTTTAAGGGGTGCTTCTGTAGCCACTACACAATGATTAGTGTTATTCAATAGGAGAGTAATTCAGAGTACCATAGTGGAGAGAAGTTGTTTATTTGTTCATTCATGTTATATTGTTGGGAGTGTGTCCACTAGTGAAAGTATGATCCCTAGGCCTTGTTTCCAAGCATTGCACACCGTTTACTTGCTATTTTGTTACTTGTTTGCTCGCAGTGATATTTATTTCACATCACGTTTGCTATTTATAATCATCTATACCACTTGTATTTCACTATCTCTTCGCCGAACTAGTGCACCTATACATCTGACAAGTGTAGTGGGTGTGTTGGGGACACAAGAGACTTTCTGTATCGTAATTGCAGGGTTGCTTGAGAGGGATAGCTTTGACCTCTTCCTCCCTGAGTTTGATAAACCTTGGGTGATCTACTTAAGGGAAACTTGCTGCTGCTCTACAAACCTCTGCACTTGGAGGCCCAACACTGTCTACAAGAACAGACGTGTGCGTAGACATCAAGCTCTTTTCTGGTGCCGTTGCCGGGGAGGTAAGGTAAAAGGTACTCGCATCCTCCTGTGTGAGTGCTCGAAGTTATTTCTTTTAGATTCTGCAATTACATCTTTTTTTCTTGTTTTTATTTTCACTAGTTAGGCTTAATGGAAAACAAAGAGTTCTGTAGTCTTTTTCCTGAGTTTAGATATGAAGTGTTTGAAGAGAAAATTGAAAAACTTTTGGAGCTTAATTTGCATGCTAATAGTGTTGTTAGTATGAATGCTTTGAACACCATTGTTGATAATGCTATAGAAAAGTCTAAGCTTGGGGAAGCTGGTTTTGTTAAGCATGATATTTTTAGTTCCCAACTTTAGTGGAGAAAGTTTGCTATGATGATATGTTTGATGAATATGCTTTGCGACATAGTAGTTCTCTAGCTTGTGATGATACTAAACCTCTAGTTTATGATGGCTATGATGATGAGTATAATATTTTCAGTTCACCTACTATTGAGGATAAAATTAGTTATGATTACAATATGCCTCCTATTTATGATGATTATGGTGATGAGAATAATTATTCTGTTGAATCTGCTCCTACTACTATTGTTCCTGTGGTGAGTATTAATTCTTTTATGTATGTGGCTCATGATAGGGATGTTTTATGTGATAGTTATATTGTTTGTTCTATTCATGATGCTACTGCAAGTTATTATGAGAGAGGGAAACATGGTTTGATGGATCTCAACAATATTAAGTTTCCCCTCTTTATGTTGCAAATCTTGAAGTGGCACTTGTTTTATCTATCCATGCTTGCTACTATGTGCCTCGTTGATTTATTTTCTTGCAAGATTCCTATGCATAGGAAGTGGTTCAGATATAAATGTCTTTCACATTTGCTTTTTGATGCTCTCTATTGCTTTAAGTTCCTATATGGCGCCTTTGCCTCAAGCTCTTATATGGCGCCCACATGAGCATCTTTGCAAATTACTGTGCCTAGCTCAAAGACGTTAAAGAAAAGCACTCTTGGGAGATAACCCAATGTTTTATTTTCAGTACTTTTTCTTTTATTTGAGTCTTGGAAGTTATTACTACTGTAATAATCGCTCCTTATCCTTTTTATTTCGTTGTTGTGCCAAGAGAAGCCTCTAATTTGTGTGAGGTAAAGATTTGGGGATGTTGCTGTCCTGAAACTGTTTTCGGTGCTGTACCGTAAAAATTCGTATAAATTTTCTGTATATCTTTTGGACCTGCGATTTCTTGTGCATATGCCTCAGGTTATATCCAAACTTTCATTAGTTGAACACTTTTTGATTTGAGCAACAGAAAACCCCTCAAAAATTCGGCCTTTGTCAGCTGGTCAGTTTTGACAGATTTCTGCCAATATTTGTGTTTGCCGCTTTATCGCTTTATTTTGAGTTCTTTTGATCATGGAACTTTTGGGGAGGTTGCTACAGTAGTATTTGCTATATATGTGGTGGTTTTGAGTTGAAACCTGAAGCAAAAAGGGTTGATTCAATGCTATGCTTACACTAATGTTGCTAATAGATTTGTGTTTAGTTTTGTATGAAGGAAGTTTTCAAGTGTAGGGATTGGAGAATGATGAGATGAGTTGAAGAATGGACAAAAGCTCAAGCTTGGGGATGCCCATGCATCACCCCCAAGAAATATCCAAGAAGTACAAGCATCAAAGCTTGGGGATGCCCCCGAGGCACCCCTTCTTCATCGGCAAAAATCAGGTCACCTTTCAAGACACTATATTTTTATTGCTTCATGCACTATGTGTTTTTCTTGGAGCGTCAGTTGTTTTAGTTTTCTTAGTTAGTTTAGTTTTGTTTGCTGCAATAAATGGTTAGATCACATCATGTTTCTTTTGGAGGAGATGAACTCGCTTTTTGTTTGCCAAGAACACTCTAGTTTTCACTCTTATCGTTCAATGAGTGTTCTCTTTTTCTGCTACTGCGTTTAGCTTGCTTTTTTTGCCTTGATTTTTGTTCAGATCTTGTTTTATCTTTTCATCAAGGTGTATTTTTTGCCTCTGATCTTTATTGGTTTTCATCAAAAGTGGTGTCTTAAAAAATTTCAAATGGTGTTGGAAAAGAGAAAAAGCTTTATGCAAAATAGTGGTACAAGAAGGAGCTTGTGTAGACTGCGGCCTAGGCTTTTGCATGTCGTGCTTGATGTCTTTTTGATAGTATGCTTAGTGGTTTTGTTGTAGCATGTCTTGTCTCAAATAACTGAGATTGCTTAATGAGCCTTTGAAAAAATCATGCGTTGTTTTTATTGTATGGAAGCATTATTTTGGTTTTATCCTTGATGCTTTATTTGGGTTGACTTGGCGCATGCTCACACATGTTAGACTCTTACAAAGTCGCCAATAGCCTTCATGATCATTTAGTTTTTGACTTTTGATGCCATCTTATGCTTCTTTTAATGTCGCTTTGTCGCTTTGCATGATTATGGCCATTATTGCTCTCTTAGTTGGTCGCTCCCAGTCTTTTGCTAGCCCTCGCCATGTACTGAGTATGAGCTCTACTCGTGCATCCAACTTCCAAAAACCAAGTTTGCCATTGTGTCCACTATAAACTCCTATGCATGGTATTTGTAAGCCATTCCAAGTAAATTTTCATGTGCTACCTTTCAAAAAACCTTCAAAACACTTCTCGTTTTGTGACACTGTTTTCAGCTCATGGGGACGTAGTGGTCGGATTTGCTATCTTCCATATTGTCTTATTCCAAAAAGAAAAAAAAAGAAAAAAAGAAAATAAAAAAGGCACTCCTCCATGGAATGTGAATGTTGGTGGGCACCCGATGGAATCGGTTAGCCATGGTTTGTGAAAGAAAAAAAGGTGGGGAGGAGTGCCAAGTTTATAAAAAGAGCACAAAAGTGCCAATCTCTCTCTCAAAAACTTACTTCATTTTTGTATGGAAGATAGTAAGAACCCCATTGCCAGTCGTTGACAAAGACAACCACCTCTCAAAACTCAAGTTTTATCTCTCAGTTTTACAAATGAAAAGCTCTAGCACATGTTTAATCACTGCTTCCCTCTGCGAAGGGCCTTTCTTTTACTTTTTATGTTGAGTCACCACCTTCTATCTTTATGCACCATTAAGAGAGCAGAGTTGTCATTCTTAGTATAATGTGCATTGTCCCAAAGTTTTCATTGATTGATTCATATTGTTGGTTTCACTTGTTCTCAAATTATTTGTATCTAGTCGCCCTCTTAAACTTGAAGGTGTCCTATGCATTTATGTTTTGCTCTCCATGAAGGACAAGCTGAAAACCACTTGTATGTTTTTCCTTATGATTTGAACACACGTTTGACTTTCATTGTTTCATTTTCATGATCTTTTGTTTGTGTTCATTTGCATGTTTACAACATGGTTGCTAAGTTCTTATTGTCATGATTATATATTCATGCCCATGTTTTAAGTTCTTATGATCCCAGCTCACAACGCTTACATATATGATCAAGATTGTGTAGGTGCATGTCACCTCAAAACTTATTTCTTTTGTTATCACTTACCTACTCGAGGACGAGCAGGAGTTAAGCTTGGGGATGCTGATACGTCTCAAACGTATCTATAATTTTTAATGCTCCATGCTTGTTTTTACACCATTTGCATACTGTTTCGTTACACTTCGTGGCACTTTTATGCATTTTCCGGAAATAACCTATTGACAAGATGCCACAGTGCCAGTTTCTTGTTTTCTGCTGTTTTTGTGTTTCAGAAGTGATACACAGGAAATATTCTCGGAATTGGACGAAACAAGTTCCTGAAGTCTTATTTTTCCCGGAAGCTTTCAGAGATCCGAAGAAGAGTCGGAGGGGGGCCACCAGGGCCCCACACGCAGGGGCGGCGTGGCCAGGCCCCTGGCCCCGCGGGCCCCACGTGAGGGCGCCTGGCTCCCCCTCTGACATCGCCCCTTCGCCTATATAAAGCCTCGGAACGGAAAACCCTAAAGGAGTCGGCAAATTTCTAGAAAGAGTTCCGCAGCTCCGCCGCCACCGCCGACGAATTTCGGGGGACAGAAGTCTCTGTTCTGGCAC
The DNA here is from genome assembly GCA_007115705.1 of Dactylis glomerata. NCBI lineage: Eukaryota > Viridiplantae > Streptophyta > Magnoliopsida > Poales > Poaceae > Dactylis > Dactylis glomerata. Next base: position 84,102 of record QXEO01000553.1, read on the forward strand.
CCTGCCGGGACGGGGAAGTGCCCCCGGAGCCATCTCCATCGGTCTCCATCGCCGTCTCCGCCGTCTCCATCGACCTCACCGCCATCTCCATCAACCTTGCTGTCTCCTATGATGAGGAGGGAGTAGTTCATCCCCGGGGCTAAGGGCTCTACCGGTAGCTATGTGGTTCACCTCTCTCTCCCATGATGTGATCTTTATGTGATCGTGAGCTTTGTATCATGTTGAACAAGTAGATGTTATTATTCAGATATTATGCTACTCCTATGCTTAATTATTATAGTGTACTCTAGTGGTGTTATTAAAGTAATCTATTCCTCCTGCCATGGTGTAACGGTGACAGTGCGTGCATCATGGTGGTACTTGGTTTAGGCTATGATTGTGATCTCTTGTGGATTACGAGAGTAATTATTACTATGATAGTATTGAAGTGATCTATTCCTCCTTTCATGGTGTAATGTTGACAGTGTGTGCACCGTGTTAGTACTTGGTCTAAGTTGCAATAATATCTATCTTGAATTGTGATCTGATTTGGATGTCTCTATGAGTGGTGTTTGTCAAGTATTTGATGAACTTTAAGGGGTGCTTCTGTAGCCACTACACAATGATTAGTGTTATTCAATAGGAGAGAAATTCAGAGTACCATAGTGGAGAGAAGTTGTTTATTTGTTCATTCATGTTATATTTTTGGGAGTGTGTCCACTAGTGAAAGTATGATCCCTAGGCCTTGTTTCCAAGCATTGCACACCGTTTACTTGCTATTTTGTTACTTGTTTGCTCGCAGCGATATTTATTTCACATCACGTTTGCTATTTATAATCATCTATACCACTTGTATTTCACTATCTCTTCGCCGAACTAGTGCACCTATACATCTGACAAGTGTAGTGGGTGTGTTGGGGACACAAGAGACTTTCTGTATCATAATTGCAGGGTTGCTTGAGAGGGATATCTTTGACCTCTTCCTCCCTGAGTTCGATAAACCTTGGGTGATCTACTTAAGGGAAACTTGCTGCTGCTCTACAAACCTCTGCACTTGGAGGCCCAACACTGTCTACAAGAACAGACGTGTGCGTAGACATCAGGCTACGTTGAGAAACTTCTAGAATTTCCTCTGAGGAGTTTAAACCCATCATACGATCATAATCATGCACGAAACCAGATATCAGAGGATGAACCCCTCTGAAGAGAGAAAAGTGGCATACAAAATCTGGCCAGACACGATCTTTAAGCCCATAGACATAATGACCAACCTTGTTCGATGCAACAGAGCAACCGAATCGTCTATCTGAGATCTGATAAACCCTAAAGCCATGACGATCTCCACCAATACAACATTGGAGAGCCAAACCAACAGATTCCTCCATAAGAGGAAAGGAAGCCGAAGAAAAAGAGACCACGAGGAAGAACTCCTTTGCAGATGATGAGGGGGAGAAGTGAACGGTAGATCCAAAACACCGACGCACTTGAGTTTCGAAAGCCAACCCTGGGGAGAAGTCCCAGTGAAGAAGACCTTCCATTGTCGCCGCCAAGATCTAGAAATCATGGTGAACTACGGTGAGGTGGTGGGTGGGGGAGGTGGGAGAGAGGAGAGCCGCCATCCTGAACGCTCTCACTCATGCCCATTTTCAGAGGGATTGCACATTGTCAGGTTGGAGATGGAAGATCTGTTCTTTTTTGGAAAGATCAATGGCTCAAATCTATTAACTCTGATTCTTCTCCCAGAGCTTTCTCCTTCACCTTAAATGAAGACATTTCAGTCAAACATTTTCTGATGGCCTCCTCCTTATCTGATTCCTTTTGGCTCCCCTTATCTCCCCAAGCCATGGATGAAGTCAGAACCCTTCAAATGAATACTGCTCATATAGATCTCTCTGATGAAAAGGACACTTGGGCATATCCTTGGGGAAACAATTTTACTTCTAGGCAGTTCTATGCTTTCTGTTTCAAAGATATACAAGTTCATGTTGCTTTCCAATGGCTATGGAAATCCAAGTGCACTCCTCGAATTAAGTTCTTCACGTGGCTAGTTTTATGTGCTAGACTTAACACGAGGAATATGTTGAAGAGAAGAAAGTTTACTCTTCGATCTGGGTATAAATGCCTTATGTGTGATAACCCTCCAGAAGAAACAATTGAGCACTTATTATTCCACTGTCCATTCAGCACTAGTTGCTGGGATTGTTTAAACATTACTTGGCTTCAACAGGGAGATAGGCTCCATATTATTGATCACGGGAGAAGGATTTGGAAGAAGCCTATGTATATGGAAATTCTCATGATTGGAGAATGGAATATATGGAAGGAGAGGAAGCAATTCTTCTTTGAAGGGATTGCTCCATCTGTGACCTCCTGGAAGACTAGATTTAGAAGTGACTTTAAACTCCTAACCCATAGGACTAAGGAGAAACACCATTCCTTCATTCTTGATATTGTATCTAGTTTGTAGTTAGTCCTGACTCTCCTGGACTAATGTCCATGTACATAACAATGTAAATTCTTGATCCCCCAGCTTTTTAATATATAAAGGCAGTAGGGCTCTCCCCTACTGTCATAAACCCTCAAAAAAGGGGGAGTTCTTCTTGTTGATGTGTCTTTGTATTCAAATACAAAATTCAAAATAAGGCACATAGCAAGGGGGAGCTCCGTCTATATTTTATATCGTTTGAAACATGCAAAATTATGTATTGTCATCAAACACCAAAAAGGGTGAGATTGAAAGAGCATTTCCCGCCTATTTGATTTTGGCGTTTGTTAACAATACATTATCTATTAATATGGTGATTATTCTTTGTAGGATTTTATTATATTCTTGCACAAGATATTGGGTTTCCTATATTATAATTGATGATAATTATTGCTCAAAGGAAATCTGTGAGGTGGTGGTATTATTGTGCTCGGGAATATGATCATATGGCATTTTGGCTGAGGAGGCCGGCTATAGCCGGACCCCTGGCCGGCTTTAGCCGGACTGCATAGTTTTGGGGGTGAAAATCCCTCTGTTGCAAACCGGCTATTTGTCCGGCTTTTGTCTGCCCTGTCTGGATATTTCAGGCCGGCTTTAGCCGGTGTGGAGGCCGGCTTTAGCCGGTGTGGCCTGCTATAGCCGGACTTAACTCCGACTATAGCCGGACTTTCCTGGCAGCCAACGGTCAGATTTTTCGGGGGGGGTATAAATACTCCCTCTCTCTTCCCCAATGAGCTGCTCGTCCCAAGCTTGAAGAACACCATTTTGGAGCCACAAAATTCACAAGATCTCCCCCCTCAACCCACCAATGCTCTTGATCTTTGGAGAATCGAAGGAGGAGGCCTTGATCTACATCCTCACCGAAGTGATTTACTTTCCCCTCTCATTTGCTTGAGAGCCCTTGTGTATTGGGTTCCCTTGTGTCCCTAGACCTTGATTTGTGTATTTGATATCTTGCTACTTGTTGTTTGACAGCATTGTGTTGTCCTTGGGAGCCTCCAATTCGGTTGTGGATGCGTGCCCCAAGATTGTAAAGGCCAGTTTCGCCTTGAGGAATCCCTTAGTGGAAAGTGAGCTAGGCCTTTGTGGCGGAAGCTTGCACCGGAGATTAGGGTGAGCCTTTGTGGCGTTGGTTAGGCCTTTGTGGCAACCACACCTATCCAACGTAGACGTACTTCCCCTAAAAAGGAAGGAACTACGGGAATTACATTCGTGTCTCCGTGTGCTCCACTCTCGGTTACCTCTATCATTTATTGCCTTTATATATTATATCTTGCTTAGCTTGCTAGTTTTCATATAGGTAAATTCACCCTAGTTGCATTTCTAGAGAACTTACCTTTCGTGTCAAGCCTAAATTAAAAAAGAATTAAAATTTGAGTAGCACCTATTCACCCCCCCTCTAGGTGCCCTTACGATCCGTTCAGGGGGACCGCAACAACCCCACCTTCGTGGCCAACTCAGATTGGACGCTTCTCCTCAACACCGGCAGTTGCCCATCACCGCCTTCAACGCCCCTGTCCGCCCACCCTCTTCAACAGGGCCGGCAGCCACGCTTGGTGGGACGACCGCAACTACTGGGAGGTCATAGAGAAACTCCGCTCCAGGATGTTGTTGTCAGCGCCTCGAGCCTTTTTGGCAATGTAACCCAAAACATCTTATATTTTAAAATAGAAGGAGTAATGCGGAGTACAAAATTCCCATTGAAGGAGAATTTATTAGGCATACAGCTAAAGCACTGACTCGGCACTCGATTCGCATACCACTTGGAGAATGGAAACATATACATACACGACGCCTTGCCCAGATCCGTTAATTCAGTTGACCCTTTTATAATCAGTAGATCACATCCCGTTCTAAAATATTTTCAAGTCCTTTCAAATCACTAGGCATCTCTTCCTTTCAAACAGAAAGCTTCTAGCATTTTCTTGAAACTTTACAACTTTTTATCGCATTTTGGAACTTCTTGCCTGAACGGGGTTATCGCATTTCTGTTAGCTTCCAAAAAACATTAACATAAACAGGCTGTTGGCTATTGCTCTCCACAGCCCATCAAAGCCCAATACACGTGACCTTCACCTAGCTCAGTCCTGCGCTTCTCCGCGACGCCGCATTCCCCTCTTCCGCTACTGCTCCGCCGACCTAGAACCGCACAAGCAGCCGGCGGCAAACGGAGGCAGCGGTGCTCTTCCCTCTTCCACATCTCACCTCCACCTCCCAGTCCATCTCCTCACCTTGTCTGGTCGCCCCGCCCCCAGTAGCGTCCGCCGTCCGGGCTCACGTCTCAGCCGGCCAGCCGTCGACGTCGATCCGCTTCGCTCCGGACTCCTCCCCGACCCTCGATCCGGGTCCCTGAGTCGTCGGACAGCGCACCGACCCACAGTCCCTGCTGCTACTAATCCATTTTGCCCTAGCTACCGAGACAGCCTCCGGAATGGCAGAGCAGCGGAAGGTTTCTGCTGCCATTGTAGCTGAATCTGAAGAAAGGTCGTACGTGTTCAAGGTACATGGATACTCAAGACTGAAGGAGCTGTTCAAGAACAGCGTGTGCGTGGCTTCTCCCCCTTTCAGCGTTGGAGGTGACAATTGGGTTCTGAAGTATTACCCCAACGGCAGCCTGGAAAATCTTGCTGCTTACATATTCCTGCTTCTTCATTCTGTTGATGGCAAGGGTGTGAATGCGAAACCTAGCTCTATTCGTGTACTTGACAAGGACGGTCTACCAGTGGCACAAAGCATGGGTAACATTTCTGAATCGATGTTGACCATATTAGCTGATATGCAATTTATTGTTAAAAACTGTTTGACCGGAACCAAAAATTCATCTTTTGGTACCCATATCCATCGGGCATACACTGAGCAATCAGGGTATGTAATAGATGACTGCTTAAGCATCAAGTGCGATTTCACTCTCAAGAAGGATATTCACATTGAAGAAACATTTGGTGATCAGTTTGTTGTGGTTCCTCCAACCGACCTGCATCTGCATTTTGCAAACCTCCTAGACAGCATGGACGGAGCGGACGTGACCTTTCATGTCGGCGGGGAGAAATTCTTGGCTCATAGGATCGTGCTGGCTGCTAGGTCATCCGTATTCAAGGCGGAGCTCCTCGGCACCATGATGGAGAAAACCGGCAGTCCTATTGAAATCTGTGACATGGAAGCTGATGTGTTCAAGTCCTTGCTTCATTTCGTATACACCGACTCGCTTCCTGTTCTTGAGTTGGCTAGCAACCAAAGTAAAGCACGTCGAGATGTGGTGATGGCTGGCCATCTGCTTGTGGCAGCGGATAGGTACAACATCGGCAGGCTTAAATTGATGTGCGAACACAAGTTATGCAGCCATATCGACGCCAACATGGTGGCGACCAGTCTGGCTTTAGCTGAGCAGCATAACTGCAGTGGACTCAAGGAAGCTTGTTTACAGTTCCTCACCTCTCCGTCTAATTTGGAGGCGATGAGGGCAAGTGACGGCTATGAGCATCTGAAAACCAGTTGCCCCTTTGCCCTTAAGGAGCTGATTGCTAGGCTTCTGCCGGTTGAAATGAAAGCGGCCAAGGAAATTATCATGGAGATTTAGTAGTGTGTCTCATAGTCACAGTAGAGGAAATCAAATTAGTTATGCATCTATGCATGTTACAACTTAGTTCTCTAAGTATGCTTGCATGTCTGCTGCCAAAGTGTGTAGGGAACTCCAAATTCTCTTTCTAGGGCTTAAATGCAATTGGCTGCAGTGTGTTCCCTTTGATGAAAAAAGAAATCACATGCATTTATACCTTTGCTGCAAGTGGAATGGGTTTGATTGGGTGATGCCTATATTTTCTATTTTCTTAGATGTATGAATGTTAAAATGGGGTTCTGCTTGTTTCCGTTTCTGTTATGTGACCTGAAGGACTTTAATTACTCCATGTGGTTTTCTATTTTACCTGATGTCTTATGTTGAGAATGTGATACTCTTGTTCTTCTTCCCTTGTTTATTTTCTTAATATATTATGTTATATTATGTTTTGCCAGGGAGTTCTTCTAGTTAAAGTTGTATCTCTGAAGCAGCCATTGTGTTATGCTGCTTCTTTTGGACTATAAGGGGGCAGCTCTTCATTGTAGAAGACAGCAAGTGCATGCTGTATAATTCCTGTTCTCAATTCTTGCTGTGGAACTGAAGATATCACTTCAGTTTTTGTTCCTTCTTCTTCAGTGTTGAGTTATGTAAGTATTGGTATGAATTCTGATTCAGTGCTCGACTTTGCTTGGGTGTTATTCGAAGCATAGAGATGTTGACATTATTACTATCAGTGTTTTCCAGACATGCATGCTGGAATGGTACGGATCAGAATATGCTAGTATGACCACAACCTTCCTATGGTTAAGAAATCATAGCATGTGTAGCTCAATCTTTTGATCTGAGGGCTCATAGTGTTATGCACTGATTATGATAAGTCATGTGAAGAGAATTTACGAGGTACCAACTGTAGCAGTAGACCTTCATGAAACAGGCTGTTGATTTCTTGCTTATCAGGCCATTTGGATGTCAAAGGGCCAGCCAGAGCACAAAACAGTGCAACCCTGGGTTTTTTTAATTGAAACCAACCCTGAAAATTCCTTTGCTGGCATACTTTCTAGCGGTTAAAGCTTCTGAAGCATATCTTGTTATCTGCTTGCTGCCTTTCCCTTGTATCTTTGGTGTTTACTCTTTATGGTTGGTCCAGTTACACGTGCGAATGAAGTATGCCAGGACAGGCTTTTGTAATTTAGTTATTTAGCATGTTTTGCTTTTTTGCTCATGAATAATGCAAGAGACCAAGAGTCGCACTCCAGATGAATGGAAGTTGAGTCAAAACTGCCAAATGTCTGAACCTACTCAATACAAGGGCTTATGGTTGAAAGGTATGAATTTTCACCGTTCAAAAAAAAAGAAGGGTATGAATTTTGTTTGTGTCTGCTTCTGTTCAAGTAATGAAGGAGCACGTATTTGGCTACCAGAACACAACTCCACATACAGCAGCTGAAGTCCTTTGCAGACCGTAATAAGGACTGAAAACCGAGAGTGAAAAAAAGGTACGACACTCATGCATCTCATGACATAGAAAACACGAGCGACACCCAATATATCAAATTATACTTGCAATACATATATAGATGGATGGAAGATCTTTGCTTTTCAACAAAAGGCACTGGAGGTCAGTACACATTAAGCAGTCCAGCAAAAACTTCAGAGCTAGGAACCATACATTATACACAGCGAACTAAACTTCAGACTGATTGCAGTCTTTTGGTGCAGCACACTAAACTAAACTAAACCATACATAGCGAACTAAACTAAAACATGCATGTATACTAAATTGGTTTATTTGCGATGAACGTAATCCATGATACTAAAGTGTCATGACAATATCCTTGGCGGCTTTCATGGTAACCAGCAGGAGACTAGCAATCAGCTCCTTGACGACAGACGGGCAACTGATCTTCAGATGCTCAAAGATATCACTTAACTTGGCCGCCTCCAAATTGGAAGGAGAAGCGAGGAACTGCAAACAAGCCTCCTTCAGTCCACTGCAATTATGTTGATCAGCTAACGCTCGTAAGATTAATTATGGTTCGGCCTCCAGCAGGATTGGTATGTCAGTTAATTGATTTTTCTTTTCCGTTAGTTCTTGAGAGAGGGGCAAAGAGCTGAGTTTGACCCAACAATTCTAGTTTGTTCGACCTTTCTTGTCAAACGCAAACGTGCTGTCGGTCTGTGATGTTTATGCGCCACGGAACTCCTTGCTGCGCTTTCAGACGGCAACGGTATCGTCCGATCGATCGCTGTCTGGCTGAAGAAGCAGATTGGTTTCGGTAGGATCGATTCATGTGAAAGGCGGAAGGGTAAGTTTGATCGTATGACAAGAAAAATGGTACAAGTCCTAGACTCCCAGTCGGGTCCGTGCTGGGAGATACGATCCAATCTTCTAAAGTTCTAAACTGAAATAAAGAGGCCAGACTGGACACGAGGAGTGTGTAAGCTAGGCAAATTTACGGCACCAAAACCGATCGCGGTTTAGGTGTATCGACATTCTTTTTCAATTCAGAAATCATAACCCTAGCTAGTCATCTCCTCAACTGTATCGGCCATGGACGACAAAGCGACCGCCAGCCCGTTTGGTCCGATTGTTGAGATCAAAGGGGGCGATACCGTTATCTCACCGTCCTCCGAGATATTCTTCGCCTGCGAGCAGAAATCGGAGTATGCTTTCTTGGCTTGCCATGGCGTGGGGAAGAATCCTAATTGGAGTAAGGCGGAGTGCAACAGGGCGTCCGAGGAGCTCCGCAGGTGCCTCCAGGCCAACGTCGACGTGATCAAGGCGTTGCGAGAGGACGCCCAGTGGAGGACAACGAAGCTCGGCCAGGATTTGAATCCCCCGTGCTGTACTTCTTCATCAAGAACCTGAATTCAAAAACTACAGGGAGGCCTAATGTATTCTTGGCAAAAAAAAACGAAGGTTTTTCAGTTCGTTATTCTTTATGTTACAGTTCATCAACTATTTGTAAATTTTTCAGCGTCAATACACACCCCTTCCCCCAAATTTAAACAGATAAAGTAAGATTTACGTCTGACACGTAGCCGATGACCTGTCTGTGAAATGAAAAATTACCAGTGGTGGGACTGAATATTGTATAGGTAAAATCTCGGTATGAGGTACTATGGTTTCGAGCTAGATGATGTCGTGTTGGCGGAATTCCTCATTTTGTGGCAGTTGCTTGCCGAGGTTCACCTAACTCCGGAGCGCGAGGATGATCTTCGGTGAAGTTGGTCAGGTGACGAAGTCTACTTGGTGGAGTCGCCCTATAAATGCCTTCTTCCTCTAACGCATGCGGACTACCAGTGTGTCTCAGGTTTGGCACTCGAGAACCCTCTACGGCTGCAAATTCTTCGTAAAGATTGTCTCGAAGAACCGTTGCTGGACGGTAGATCATCTTGAGCGTCATGGCCTACCACGACCACCTGCATGCCCACTATGTGACCAGGATCCAGAGATGATTAGCACCTACTTCGTGGGTATGTTGTAGCCCAGTGGCGGACCCAGAAAAATATAGGAGTGGGGGCAAATCAACTGACCGGGGGCATTTCGTATATAACTTTGCAAAATCTACAGAAATTTCCTTCAAATATGTACAAATACTATAGAAATTCGAAAATTTGAGTGGGGGCCTATGCCCCCACTCACCTACACTTGGGTCCGCCCCTGTTGTAGCCGGAGGTTTGGGCGTAGGCTCTGAACCTATGGGATATACTAGCCAGCCGACGCGGACCTCTTGAAGTGGTGGGCCTCCTGTACTTTTTCCAAAGCAACGCAACAGGACGTGTGGATCTCCATCATCTTGATCTTCTGGTGTATCTAGCGGCACCGCTGCGATATGGTCTTCAACGGAGCTAGGCCGGATGTGGAGGCCATCGAGGCGCGGATTAGGGAGTACAACATGTTGCGATTAGCTAGGTTTTTCGTAGTGATTCCTTTGGCAAGCCGAAGCCGGTGCCATGGAACGGCGGAGATTAGAACTTGTGAAACTCGAGGAGCTACCACCTGTTGTTGACAGCAATTATCCAGTCTTCGGCATTGTCTCTTCTATGTGGTTGTTCACTCAACTCTCCAATTATGTACATGCCTTATCAATAGGCGTGTGCATGTGAGGATTCGTGGGCTACAGACTTAGAGCATCTCCAATAGGCACACAAGAAAGCCGCGCGCTAATAAAAGTTTCAGCCTGTTTTGAAATATTTTAGCGCCTGTTTTGGGTATATCCAATGCAATTATGTTCATAGTGGTGACGATTGGAAAATATTGATGTCATTGCATGAACTGGGCCTTCCAAAGAAAACGTTCTGAGGGGATGTGTATGGGCAAGATAGACGAAGAGTGCAACGTAAATCTAGTAGGAAAAGACGACTGACATTGTTACCGAATTCACAGCCATTGTCACATTTGGAGAGACTGAAGGGTTGAATTAAATTGTGTAGAAACAAAGGAAAATAAAGTTTTCAAGGTAGTGAAAGTATCAGATTTGACACGTAGAGGAAAAGTCCAAAGATAATGAGAAAAATCATCTAACACAACGAGGTTGTATTTGTAACCAGACACACTAGGGAGAGGAGAAGTCCACTAATCACAATGAATGAGTTGTTTGAGTAGACGAAATATCAAAGAGTAGGCGAACATGTTTCCCTAATTGACAAGCATGACATAAATGATCATCGGTAGTGTTCTTATTACAAGGAAAAGAAAAGGCACGTGCTAGGTGCGACAAAGCTTGACTAGTGAGATGTCATAATCAATGATGCCACAATGTTGAAGATGATGTAGTGGTGGTGAGAGCATGCGTAGGGGAAGATGGCCACAAGAAGGGTAGAGATCTCCTGAAGCTATTGCACCAGAGACCTTGTTCTTGGTTTAGAGGTCCTTCACAAAGAGGCCAAGAGGATCAAATTCAATGGAAACAGAATTATCAGTGCTGAACTGAATTACAAAAAGAAGGTTTTTAATTATGTTAGGTGTAACTAAGACATTGTTAAGTTGCAACGAATGAGTAGACGTGGAAAGAGTGGTGTGGCCGACACGAAAATGAGAAGGGCATGGCCATCGCCGACAATGACATGAGGATAAGGGGAGTGACAAGGGTATAGTTAATAGAGCCCGTATGTTGAGTACCCCTGAGGCCCGTTAAGCTAGGCCCGATTGTAATGATAGTCGAATACGAGTTATTACCGTATGTCGATATTGTAATCTGTATCGGACCCTACCCGATCCTCGAGACCTGGCCATCTATATATAGGGGCCAGGAGGGGACGGTGTAGGGCAGATTGAAAGCAAGCCAGGTTGAACGCCCAAGTTTACTTTCGATATACACCTATTTCGACTAATGTTTACCTTCGAGTTCATCCGACGCCCTATTCCCCCGATCCTAAGTCCTTCATCTAGGACATTTGTCGAGTTAACACTCGTCAATTGGCGCCGATCGTGGGGACCTTGGGCGTTGGAATCATGAATTCGACGGCTTTTTTGCTTTTAGCCAACAGCAGTACAGAAGTCGACAAAAATCAAGAGATGGAGTTGACAATCGGAAGTTTAAGCATCCTTATCGGGCCATCGGGTTCATCTCGCCTTTCAGATCCGACGAAACAAGATCCGTCGGCAAGTGAGCCCGAAACAGTAGCAATGATGGAATATTCTGAAGGCTCTTCCAGCGAGGTAAACTTGCTGGTCAGCTTGGAAGAACTGCCAAAAGAAGACAACAAAGCAAAGGAAAATTTTGACGCAGGAGTCCAACTCGACGATCTCATGATCTGCCTCGATGATATCTCAGACAAATCAACAGACACATGGAAGACAGGGTTAGAGCTTTCTGAAGAGGGCAACCCGATCTTCTCAAGCTTCAATAGTAACATCGGCAAACAATGCCAGGTGCTCGCCATTGTGGGAGACAACTCAGAAGAATTTGACGAAAATAACAACCCAGTGCTAAACCCAGCAAATATCAACAGAGGAGCAAATCATCTAGCAGAAGGGCAAACAGCAGAATCCCTCACTGCCAGGGAAAAAATTCGACTATCAGTCGACGAATGGAGGATAATAAGAGAAGCCGTAGAGCACGGCACGCCAATACCATCAAACTCCAGCAAAGACATGCTTTTGGGGTATCATTATGCCCTAAGGCAGCAGGCGAAGCAACTAGCAAAGGAGAAAATAGAGATCCAACAAAGGAAGGAATCAGCCATCGCAGCTAGCGACGCCGCTCGTAAAGCGCGAAGCGATGCATCATATAGTAATGCAAGGAAAAATCGTTGACACGGTTCAAGATACGACAACCTCGAGTACTCCGACAGGCAAAGCATTTCCAAAAACCTCGACTCGTCCTTCCTATCAGTCGACGAGCAGGGGAACATCTTACCAAAAACCCCTGAAGCAGCACTAGTAGCAGCGCAAGCATATCTGCTCACAACTCGACCAAGTCCAGGAGATCCTAGGGAACATATGCATAGAGCAGCATTGAACGGACTTAACATGGTAGGCCACAAACTATCAGCAAAAGGAGAGGAAGCGTATCACCACAAGGAAGCGCATAAAGCAAGGTCACCTCGCTGTCACAACAGTCCTCGGCGCAGAAGCAGCAAGCAATGATCTCGATCGCCATCACCAAAACAGCACGGTGGAACCCGAAGATCGCGATCCCCAAACAAAAAACGCGACTATGAAGAAGACGAAAAAGAGATGGGGGCATCATGCTTTACCCGCAGGGTTTGCACCACTTCAGTTCCCAAGGGATTCAAGTTACCTCATGATCAGCAAAAGTACGACGGATCACAGGAACCACAATCATGGCTCTCAGATTATCTACAAGCAGTACAAATATTTGGAGGAACCAAAGAAACAGCAATGCAAAGCTTGCAACTACACCTCACCGGCGCAGCAAGGTCATGGTTGAGGAAACTAGAGAAAGAAACTATTGGAAGCTGGGAAGACCTCACAAAGCAATTTACAAGCAACTTCAGGTCGACATACAAACGGCCAACATCGATAGAAGAAGTCAAAGCATGTGTACAACAACGCGACGAAACATTGCGGGCATACATCCAAAGATGGAGTCTCATCAAAAATTTGGCAGTTGAAGTTTCAGACGAAAGAGCAATAGATGCGTTCATCATTGGATTAAGGCGAAGAGACCTAGTCGAAGAGATGGGCAGAATCAAGCCAAAAACAGTGTCAGATCTCATGGACGTAGCAAACAGATTTGCAGATGGAGAAGATGCGTGCAACAACAAGCGGACGCGATCTCCAGAGGACGATAGAAGAAACAGATATGGAAGTCAAAGGAGACGATCCCGAAATTAGGACAACCACGGCTCCCATAGCCAAGTCGCCACAGGATACAAAGACAACAGCTATCAAGGAAGTGATCGCAGAAGCTCGGGATATCGAAGCTACGGAAAGGTGGATTATAAAAAGTTTCCCGCGAGAGAACCCAGAGAGTACAATCCATCGCCAGAAGATATGCTCAACGGACCTTGTCATATACACTCAGCGTTCGTCGATGGGAAGCGAGTATCAAGGCACGCTATGAAAGATTGCACAACATTCTTAAAACTACAAGAGGCAGCATTAAACAAGCAAACCGAAGCAAGGTGACAAGGATTTGAAGGAAGCAACAATCCTCCGACAAAACAACAAGGAAACAACGGAGCTCCTCAAGGACGAGACCAGCAGAACCAGGGGCACGACGATGACGAAGGGTACGTTCCATCAAAAGGACACATCACAGGAATGATACAACCTGTGCCAAAGTCGAACAAAGAAGAAAAGAGTATCACTCGACAAGTCAACTTGGCAGTCATCTCACCGACAGCCACAACGGAGTATCTGCATTGGTCAGAACAACCTATCGAGTTCAATAGAGAAGACCACCCTATAACAGTACCTCGGCCAGGAAACACGCCTTTGGTACTTAAGGCGCAAATCGGCGCGTATGATGTCGACAGAATATTCATGGACGCAGAAAGTGGAATCAACCTGATATACGCAAAAACACTCAGAGCAATGCATATATCACTAGAGTTCCTGAAGCCAATGGATTGTTCCTTCCACGGAATCGTACCAGGAAGTGCCAATTACCCACTGGGTCGAATAGCACTCAATGTTTGCTTTGGCAACCGACAAAACTACAGGAGAGAAAAACTGGACTTCGAAGTCATGGACTGGCCATCTCAGTATCATGCGATCCTCGGGCGACCCGCGTTTTCGCGATTTATGGCAGTGCCTCACTACACATATCTGGTACTCAAAATGCCAGGACCAAGAGGAATAATTACAGTAAAAGGAAGTTTTGAAGTCTCAGATCTCTGCGACAGGGAGTTCCACAAGATGGCGCAAAACTTTGGCATGATAGCCAACTATGAAGAATAAGGCTGTAAAAGCCACGAGTTATACCAGGGGCAATGCCCTCTAAATCCAGAATACAGGTCATAGGCCGGATCTCTTGGGTCACCCCATGTACCTTACATTACAAGTATAATAAAGACAATACGTTCCTCATGTTCGAGCTTACGAGTCTTTCAAAGAGAAAATGCGGCAAACGCACAAAAAAACACTCTGTAAACATATTTCAGACATACAGTCGCGAAATAAGAAATTCTCGCGTTTCCCATAAGTATTACAACATCGGGTTGTTGGAATCATCTACACCCAAAGGGTCTAAATAGTGAAACTCGCGGAAAAACGCGGAATCTTCTTGCAAAAGCCTGGTTATAATTCGTCGGGCAGGCTGCAAGGTACTCTTCAAGTGTACTCGAAGGCTAGCTCCACCTGGAGGGTAGCTCAGCGACATAGAACTATAATTGAGTCTTGGTTGCCACTTGCATATCCACCCAAGAGCAAAATTGGCACCTGCCACTAAGTTCAGTTCTATCAACCGATGAATTCGCTGGCTGAATCTAAAAGTATTAAGAAGTAGCGGGAAAGTCGCAGGTAGAGGATTGCGAGGAAGCATAACCGAGTGCATAGTTACGAGAGATCTTCTGCAGCCATCCACCGCTTCGCCAACGTGCTGGGCACGGTCCTAAAGTAATACAATAGCACTCCGGCGACGAGGATTAGACCACAAATTTTCAACACCTGCGGACATTTTCTCTAGGGCCGCATTTCGCTCGGTAACCCGACGATCTTCAGCAGCGAAATCTAAACAAGTGCCTACGAGGGCAAGAGGATATCATAAAAGCAGCTGTGGAACAAAAAGAGAAAAAGATAAGTCGAAAGGAAACTTACATCGCAACATCTCGCAGGCGGATTCAATAATGCCAAGGAGAAAAGAATTGAATTCCTCGTGATGCAAAAATTTTGCCGTCAAGCTGGACACCTTATCATCAAGAATAGATACCTGCTTCGTCAAATTAGAAATCTTGCTGGCTTTGTCAAATGCCATCTGACCTTGGCGTTTGGCTAAAGTCAGGCGAGTTTCAAGATCAGATATCTTTAAAGAGTACTCTGCGCATTGACTGCATCGACTAGGAGGCGACGAAATCGTCGAGTCGAATGTGCGGGCAGTGGAAGGAGCAGGCCCGCCAGTCAAGGGATCATTGGTATGCATCGACTGGAAGTCAAAAGAAAATAAAGAAGAAACATTTTAGAGAGGCAGCACAAGATCTCATGAGAAGGAAATATATTTACATAAGTGTAAAACCCTTTGGCTACAGTTCTCGGGTTGCACGCGACTAAAGGATATTACATTAAAAAGAAGAAATTGAAAGCTACAGAGGAGCCGAAGTCTACGCCACCTCAGCATTTTGCTCCGTGGCAGAAGAGGGCATGGCAAATCCGTCGCCAGAAGTCGACGGAGGTGCAGGCTCTTCCATTGTTAGAGCCGGCGTAGTAGATGCCGCAGAGGCTGCAGAAGGAGAAATAATCGCCGCCAGTGCAGGCACCAACTTCTTCGCCTTCTCGATGAAAACCTTCATCTCATCGTGGGTGCGGCCATGGGGAGAGTTCACCTTCTCCAAGTCGAAGTCCGCACCGTGCGCAAAAGAAAGTGCAATGGCACCCTCAGCGCCACGCTTCAGAGAGAGCCCCTTCAGCTGGAGGGTTGGGTCCTCAATTGTATCAAAGGACTTGGCAACATGTTCCAAATCATCCTTCGGGACTTCTGCCTTCTTCTTCGGCCACAACCCGATGAACAACCGCGACAGAACGCGGCTAACCAACTCAAAAGTCTCCTGGATAGATATCCAGTTTGCCGCGAGTAGGTTAACCGCGGTCAGCAAAGGATCATCGCCCGATGGTAAAGATGAAGAAGACACCTTGGTAAATCCTGCGCGACAAAGGAAAAAGTAAAGGAAAGCGTTAGCGAAAATCAATAATATAACAAGAAGTCGAAACAGATGGCAAGACAAAACACTTACTTTCAGCAGAGGTAGACATTGTGTGAAGGCGCTCCATTACGGCCTGCTCTCGCTGAGCATGCTCCCTGTTGGCATCGGCCAAAGCTTTTTCAGCCTTTTTTTGCCTTACCAAGCGCTGATTTCTGCGACTTCTCAGCGCTTGCTTTGGCAGCGGCCGCAACATCATATGCCTTCTGCGAGGCACTAAGCTCAGCCTCCAATGATGCAATTCGGGCATTGGCTGTCGCTAGAGCAGCTACAGTAGAGGAAGAAAGGAAGTCAGATAAACAGCAAAAGATAAGCGTGGAAGCAAAACCATGACTGGACATAGAACATACCTTCAGAAGCTTTCGCAACCTTTAGGTACTCAGCACATTCGGTGCCCAAGGCGACGAATCTTTCCAACAATGCCTGAGAGAAAGAGCGTGTAAGAAGCACAAGTGCATGCAAGGGAAACAAAACAGGAAAAATTGCTTACATCATGGGGGAAGCCGAGGATTCATGGGCTTCAAGAGAGGCATCGGGTTCTTTGGCCTTCTTCAAGCGCTTGAGGTTTCGGGGCGCAGGAACCTTCCTTACAGAGGCCCTGGTAACCCTAGGCGCAATTACTTGGGAAAGGGGCTCATCGTCAACTGCAGGGGGAATTGAAGGAGTAGCTGTAGCAGATTTTGGCGGCTCTTCATCATCTCTACACGAAGCAAAAAAGTTATGTGTAACACGACAGAAACAAGGCAAAAGAGGTGCAATTGAAGAACTCGAATAAAAAACACTTACGATGCCAAGAGGTCGAAGTACTCCTCATCTTCTGCAGGAATAAAGTCCTTATCAGCCGCTGCAGAACTCGAAGAAGCAAATTCTTCGACTCGCTTCCTTTTCTTGTCGACACCGGTATCTTCAGCAAGCACGGGGGGAGACGATGTCGACGAGCTCGTTTCCTCTTCCGATTCTTCGGCATCATCTCCGTCCTGATTTTCGTCAGCCTCGGGGGCTTCAGATACAGATGAGGCCAGATTAGCCGGAAGGGGCCCTGCCTCTGGAAGAGGAGGGTGCGAAACAATGAATTGGTGACCCTGCATACAAAATAAGTCAGCAGAGTACAAAGGCAAAGAATAATGTAAGTCATAGCAAACAAAATTCGACGACAAGCGAACACAAAGATGCATACCTCGAGCAAAGGGTGCACAGAGTCGAAGTAGTCAGCGGTCAAGTCAGCAACCGCATGATCCTTGGTGAGCTTGGAAAGACTCCTAACTCGCTTGTCGACATCTTTTTTCTCTATCAAATCTTCAGAGACGCGAGTAGGATCTTCCAAGCCAGAGTAATTCCAGAGCTTGGTGAGGCGGTGCTGCAGGGGTTGAACTCGACGTTGCACAAAAAACGCCATGAGTTGGATACCCGACAAGGCTCCTCCTTGGCCTCCTTTCAAAGCCTGAATGCGAGACAGAAGAGGAAGAACTTGTGCTATCTCTGCATCTGAGGGAAGCGCATCCCACGACGCCAATTTCTTCACTTCCTTTGAGGCTTCGAAAGGAGCTAACCCATATTGGTCTTTAGGGGAGGCTTTGCGATCTTTGATATAGAACCATTTGGTTCTCCACGCCTGGACAGATGTGGCAAAGGAAAACTCGAGGTACTGCGCTTCAGAGCGCACAGAAACAACGGCTCCGCCCAATTCAGGCTTTCTAGCCAGGGAAACATTGGGGCGAAGCCGAAAGATTGACCTCCAGAGAAGAAAGTGGGGCTCAATGCCCAAGAATGACTCGCAGAGAGTCACGAAACAAGCAATATGAAGAAGGGAGTTTGGTGTGAGCTGGTGGAGCTGCACACCGTAGACAAAGAGGAGTCCACGAAGAAACTCGTGGGCAGGAAGAGAAAGACCACGGAGGAGGAAAGCAAGAAACATTACCCGATGGCCGCTTGGGGGCTGCGGGATCCGCTCAGTACTGGGAAACTTGATTGAATCATGGGTGGAGATGAGGCCATCCGCCCTGGCCTTCGCCACCTCCTTCGGCGTGATGGCAGAGCGTACAAAGTTGGTGGCAGGGGAGTTCTTGGCCATGGTGTTCTTGGTGGCTAGGTGCTTCACGCGCATCTATCGCACCGCGCTTGGGGGCTATGCACGAACGGAGAGAGGAGAAGAGATCGGCAATGGAGGCGGCAGAGGGAACGGGCTGGTAAACAGTAAAATCCCCCACTACGCCCTTATATATCTTTTGAGAGAAGGATCGTGGGCTGAGACGTGGCGCAAAGAGCGGAAACGGCAGCCCACTAACGGTAAAAAATTACAGTGCTGCCCATAAAACGGTTCGCACTCATACAGAGTGACGTATTCATTGATGTCATAAAGAAGATGATATAAGAAAGAAGAAGGATGGCGCCGACAAGTACAAAATTTATAGACAAGATTATATATCAAGGATTTTTTATTATAGCCTTGGGGGCTACTATTATCAAAGATATTGAAAGCAACTCTTTATTGGAGTGGTGGACGCGTATTCGATGGCAGGATGTTATTAAAGTATCTCGAGTTGAAGTATGATGGACCACACTATATTTTGAGCCTATACTCGAAAAAGTCTTTTTCGACTATAGCCTCGGGGGCTACTCCCATCGGGAGCACTGAGCGTGCACCCGACGATATTTCTTGACAAGCATTGGCACATGTGAAGAGAAGGAGTGTTACTCCCATCGGGAGCGAGTTTTATGGTTGTTAAAACCCGAATATTTTTAGTCAAAATTTGACTACGACATGAGATTCTCGAGTTGCGTTATCGCAATGCAACTCGAATGCCATGACTTGTCACGAAGGTAAGACCCCGGGATCCGTCCTGTGTGGCCTGGTATACGCACATGGATGCGCTCTACTGGTATGTATCCGTGTCTACGACGTGAAGAAAATCCTGGTGGACGCATTGGGTACCCTGAGAATCACTGGGATTCATTCTTTGTAAGTCCTAAATGCGGCAAAAGAGTGGGTTTGACCGGTATCCCAAATTCAAGTCCAAGGGGATTGAATTTGAAGTAGGTGACAAGTATCTGTTCCGGCAGTTAACTGACCTCTTGATCCATCAGAGATGTCAGGCTTGTTCATCAAAACCCGTTGCGAAATATTATCATGAAAATAAGTCAAAAGACCAAGTCGAAGATTTGAAGATAAGAAGAAGTCGAAGAATTGATCAAATCGAAGATATAAAGATTAGAGATTCAACCCGAATCTGCAATTCTGGTAGAATCTCAGGGGCTACTAACAAGGGTATAGTTAATAGAGCCCGTATGTTGAGTACCCCTGAGGCCCGTTAAGCTAGGCCTGATTGTAATGATAGTCGAATACGAGTTCTTACCGTATGTCGATATTGTAATCTGTAACGGACCCTA
Organism: Dactylis glomerata; assembly: GCA_007115705.1. Taxonomy (NCBI): domain Eukaryota; kingdom Viridiplantae; phylum Streptophyta; class Magnoliopsida; order Poales; family Poaceae; genus Dactylis; species Dactylis glomerata. The sequence continues at coordinate 103,838 of QXEO01000553.1, forward strand.
CCTGATCCTCGAGACCTGGCCATCTATATATAGGGGCCAGGAGGGGACGGTGTAGGGCAGATTGAAAGCAAGCCAGGTTGAACGCCCAAGTTTACTTTCGATATACACCTATTTTGACTAATCTTTACCTTCGAGTTCATCCGATGCCCTATTCCCCCGATCCTAAGTCCTTCATCTAGGACATTTGTCGAGTTTACCCTCGTCAGGGAGGGAGAGGGAAGTATGCGCGAGAGATTACCCTGATTGCCGATCATTTGAGGTGAGGTTCTAGAATCCATGTACCACTCATTCGGGGATAGTGGAGTCATGGTCATGGTGTTGAAAGCCTACCTAAGGGAACCTTGCTCAAAGGACAGAGGCAGAGGAGTGTATGTCGATGCAGGCGGTGGATCCATCATTGATGGTCCAGGCACGCCTGGTGGCGACAACAAAGGAGCTGGGGGAGATCTTGATGGCCATGGCTGCGGGATAACAACATGGTAGGATGGGCCTGAGGTGCGCCAAGTAGCGATGGGCGTGGTAGCGGACCAGGCCACAACTGACACCCTGCCCATGGATTCTGCATGGATGGCTTTGCTTTGTGTGTAGGAGGTGACACCGCCGCGTTGTTGCATTGCTGTAGAGTGGAGAAAATGGCACTATGTGCCGTATCATCAATTTCCAAAACGTTGGAAGTTGTAGCTGACATTAGGGTGACATGGAGGCACCGTATTATCAGTAGGACCACACGATGGTGGCATGGGGCTCCACGAGCGATAAAGGCAGACAAAGCGGAGGGAGTTGATGATGAATCAGACTACTGCAGCGTTAGCTCCTCGAGTAGAAGGGACGAGCGGACATCGAGGAATGATGGTAGCGGGCGTTGCTTGAGAGTCAGCGTGCGCATGTAGGAAAGTCAAGACCCGAGGATGTGTAGTGCGTTCTGGTCAGGTGTTTTGTCGGTGCTGGTCGTGCTGAGGGCGTTGATTTTGTTCGCAGAACCTTCTTTTTGTGATAGTAATCAGCCATAGTCATGGAACCATGTGGAAGACCGTGGAATTCTTGCTCATGGTAGGAGGAGCACATCTCGGCGTTCATGATAGATGTTTGAGAGGTGTGCCCATAGATCGTGGGCAGGGAGGGGCATGGTGGTGTCGATGACCATGGTGAAGAGATCACGCGTGACGGTGTTGTTGAGCCACAAGCGAATGATGGTGTTGTTGCAATTCCACTGCAAATTGGGATTTGAGGTAAGTTCTCCTTCAATAGATGATCCTTGAGTGTTTACTTCTCCATAGAGTCGGAGAACATGCCGCTCTATGAGAGGTAGTTGGAGGTGGAGAGCTTGAGAGTGACGAAAACGACGGCGCGGATGTCGGGAAAGGCGGCAGTGAGTGTCCAGAGAGCAACTTTAGCGGTGGCCTCGGTTGCGAGATCGGCGTCGGTAGGCTACGCTGGCACTATGGGGGGAGAGGAACGAAACCGTAATCTGATACCATGAAAGCAAATATTATATTTGCACTTTATTGATTTGTCCCACAGGCTCGGGTTTAAATAGTTCATGAAGAGTTACATATTTGGCAACTATAACCGGCTAGTAGATGTCTAACAGTAATTAAAATTCTTTAAGCCTGGTTTGGCGGACAAGAGTGCTTGTGACCAGACCGTAAAAATTGACTTCTTATTTAAATCCTACTATGATCATCTTTGGCATTGCTATGAAAACTGAATGGCTGTAAAATTGTCCCTTGCTTCCTTGAAACAGGCTTTCGCCCCGCTTTATAAATAAAGCCACAAACGGCCGAACCGATACAAAGTGATGAGGAAACCCTCTTACAGCAGATCAAAGATAAACAATAAAGAACAAGAAAAATTGTGACTTGCCACCGGCGACACCGGGACAGAACCGATAGGAAAAGAGCTCCACGCCGACGCCCTCAAGAGGGTCACGACGCACCACGCCGCCGTCGACTAGACCGATGGTCAAAGGTTTTCACCCGGAACCCTAACATGGAAAAGGTACCCACAACGGCGCCCTCAAGAGGGTCACGATACCCGCAGGCATCACCGCCGCCGGCGTCACAACGCGGAGCTTTCGCTCGGAAAAACCTTCACACACGCCCACCGCCTGCCCGCTATCTCCAAGCGCGACCTTCAACACATGATCTTGAAGATGTCGTTGCCGAAGCGCCGCCACCACCAAGGTCTCCCGCTACACTGCTCCTCGCCACCCACATGACCAAAGAACAGCATCATCATCACCGCCCTCCATCACCCAAAGTGGTCGCCGTCCGGACATAGCAGCAGGGCCCATCAGGCCCAGATCAGGCCCTCATGGCCCAGATCAGGCCCAGATCTAGCCTGATTAGCCCTGCCACCCCACTACTGCGCCACGGCCGCCGTCGCCGCCGACCGTCTGCCTCATCGCATCGCCCACTTGCACCCCCTGCCCGCCGCCATGCTGCTGCTGCTGGCCGCCACGAGCGGCGACGCCGCTGCCTCACTCCACCCAAGCTGACCCCGGCCGAAACCGAGCGCCAGCGAAGGGAGCACAACCGCTGCGTCACCCGAGGATGGGCTGCGCCATCGCTGACGCCGCGCCGCCGCCGGTCGACCTCGTCGCTGCACCAGGAAGCACCGCCGCCAACTCGAGCTCCCGCGAGGTCTTGATAGAGTCGGGTAGGGAGAAGCCCGCCGCCGCCGGCACCGCACGGGCTTTGCTTGGCGGCGCTCGCCGACGGCGGTGGGGAGAGGAGGGGAAGAGGGGCTGAGGGAGGCGGCAGCTAGGGTTTCACCCCGGTCGCCCTCGCGGGGGGAGGGGAGGGGGGGCGACGCATTGTCCCTTCCTTCCAAATAGAAAAATAATGAAGAGTATTGAAAATGGAGACTATTGTGGTGTAACAAACTGTTTTAGGTGACTAGAGTGTTTCCTCCTAATACTCTTGGAATATACTCTAGAAAGGGAAACTATGAATTGAGCACCAGTGATATAATTTTGTTAATTGAGGACTAAGTAATAAATCTCTCTTTATCAAATGAGATATGTTAGTATTCGGCCAGCAGATAAATTCACCATCTAGTAGATACCCTAATCAAGTATTCAGTCAGCAAGCAAATTATTTAAAACATGTTTTGTTTCTCTGAATTTCGTTAGTCATGCATGAGTCTTCTTTCAAATATTTAAATCCCCCATACCATGCTTCTAGTTTAAGAGGGGAGTCCATGACTAGGACTCCTTTGGTCGCTCCAAAATGACTTTGGAGGGGAGTATGCACTACTAGAAAAATGGCTATCCCCAGCGCACCAAAAATGGTTACCCGTAGCGCAATATCGGTGCGCCGTGGGTACCACGCCACTGGTATTTAATTACTCGTAGTGCATGGCTGGTGCGCTACGGGTTACCCGTAGCGCACCAGTCCATGCGATGCGAGTAATATGGTCTATGCACTACGGGTAAGATTCAAAAAATTCAAAAAAAAATATAAAAATCGAAAAAAACAATTTTTTTTAAAATTATAAAAATCGAAATAATGTGAAAAAACTGTAGTATTTTAATTTTTTGAGGATTTTATCACATTAGGAACATTTTCAAATCACACCAAATGAGAAGGATCACACTTCCTCAAGAGTCATTCAGAGCCACCTGCTTCGGTCCGGTTTTATGTCTGGCTATAATGTTTGGACCAAGCACGGAGAAAGAGGGGTTATGATGAAAGACGACGATAAAGAAGAGAATGATGATGACAACTACCGATCTATGTTCCCAGAGTATGCTGATACCGCAATGGAAGACAATGAAGAAGAAGGTCAAGGTGAAGAACGGGCACCAGATGAGCCCGCTGATGATCTTGGTCGGGTCATTTCTGATGCACGGCGAGGCTGCAACACAAAAAAAGGAGAGGTTGCAGTTCGAGCAGATATTACAGGACCATAACAAATTGTTGTACGCAACTTGTGAAGATAGCCAGAAGAAGTTGGGTAGCACACTGGAATTGCTGAAGTGGAAGGCAGAGACCGGTGTGACTGACTCATTATTTGAAAAGTTGCTGGTACTGATGAAGAAGATGCTTCCAAGAAAGAACGAATTGCCCGCCAGCACATACGAAGCAAAGAAGCTTGTCTGCCCTCTAGGATTAGACGTGCAGAAGATACATGCATGCCCTAATGACTGCATCCTCTACCGTGGTGAGAAGTACGAGAATATGGATAAATGTCCGGTATGCACTGCATTGCGATATAAGATTAGAAAAGATGACCCTAGTGATATTGAGGGCGAGCCACCCAGGAAGAGGGTTCCTGCCAAGGTGATGTGGTATGCTCCTATAATACCACGGTTGAAACATCTGTTCATAAATAAAGACCATGCATAGTTGTTGCGATGGCACATGGAAGATCGTATGAAAGACGACAAGTTGAGGCACCCCGCTGATGGTCGGCAGTGGAGAAAAATCGAGAGAGAGTTCCCGAGATTTGCAGGTAACGCAAGGAACTTATGGTTTGGTCTAAGTACAGATGACATGAATCCTTTTGGGGAGCAGAGTTGCAGTCACAGCACCTGGCCCGTTACTCTATGTATCTACAACCTTCCTCCTTGGTTGTGCATGAAGCGGAAGTTCATTATGATGCCAGTGCTCATCCAAGGTCCAAAGCAACCCGACAACGACATTGATGTGTACCTAAGGCCATTAGTTGATGAACTTTTATAGCTATGGGCCAAACCAGGTGTACGTGTGTGGGACGAGCACAAACAAGAGGAATTTGACCTTCGAGCATTGCTTTTCGTAACCATCAATGATTGGCCTACTCTTAGTAACATTTTAGGACAGTCAAACAAGGGATACAATGCATGCACGCACTATTTGGATCAGACAGAAAGTATATATCTGGACAAATGTAGGAAGAATATGTACCTGTACAATCGTCGTTTTCTTCCACCCAAGCATCCCTTAAAGAAAAAAGGCAAGCATTTCAATGGCAAGGCAGAAACCCGGGGGAAGCCTGTCACCCATACTGGTGCTGAATTATTTGATATGGTCAAAGATTTAAAAGTAATCTTTGGAAAGGGTCCTGGCAGCCAACCTGTTCCTAACGGCCCTGATAAGTGCGCACCCATGTGGAAGAAGAAATCTATATTTTGGGAGCTACCCTATTGGAAAGTCCATGAGGTCCGCTCCGCAATCGACGTGATGCACCTGATGAAGTATCTCTGCGTGAATATTCTAGGCTTCCTAGGCTTGTATGGGAAGTCAAAAGATACACCGGAAGCACGGGAGGACCAGGAACGTCATAAAGGACGAGACGGCATGCATCCATGGCAGTTTCAAGGGCGTGCCAGCTACGCTCTTACCAAGGAAGAGAAGGAAATCTTCTTTGAAGTCCTTTTCAGTATCAAGGTCCCGACTGGCTTCTCGTCGAATATAAAGGGAATCATAAATATGAAAAAGAAAAAATTCCAAAACCTAAAGTCTCATGACTGCCACATGCTTATGACGCAATTGCTTCCGGTTACATTGAGGGGAATTCTACCGAAAAATGTTCGCCTGGCAATTGTGAAAGTCTATCAGGGTTACAGATTGATGTGGTCCAATGTATGGTCAGCTTCGAGTTGTTCTTCCCGCCATCCTTCTTCAATATAATGCACACCTCCTAGTTCACCTAGTCGAAGAGATTAGAATTCTCGGTCCTGTGTTTCTACACAATATATTCCCCTTGGAGAGGTTCATGGGAGTCTTAAAGAAATATGTTCGTAACCGTGCTAGGCCAGAAGGAAGCATCTCCAAGGGCTATGGAACAGAGGAGGTCATTGAGTTTTGTGTATACTTTCTTCCTGACATTAAGCCAATTGGTGTTCCCGAATCTCGGTATGAGGGTAGGCTGACAGGAAAAGGCACACTAGGAAGGAAAGCAACAGTATGTATGGACGGGCATTCATTCACTCAAGCACACTATACAGTTCTACACAATTCCACCGTGGTGGCTCCATATATCAAGAGACATAAGAATATTCTACGCTCCGAAAACTCGGGGAAGGCTGACTCTTGGATTAAAGGGAAACACGAGAAGACTTTTGGCAGTTGGTTGCAGACACATCTCATGAATAACAACACCGTTGGAGATCAGCTGAACCATTTGGCTAGGCCACCATCTTTGACTATATGTACTTTCCAAGGGTACGAGATAAATGAGAATACATTTTACACGGTCGCCCAAGATAAAAAGAGCACTAACCAAAACAGTGGTGTCCGCTTTGATGCAACAGACGATAGTGGGCAGAAGGACACATATTACGGGTACATAGAGGAGATATGGGAACTTGACTATGGACCTACTTTTAAGATCCCTTTGTTTTGATCCAAATGGATGAAGCTGGCAGGAGGCGGGGTAGTTGTAGACCAAAAGTACGGCATGACAATAGTGGATCTCAATAATCTTGCGTACATGAACGAACCATTCGTCCTAGCCAACGATGTCACTTAGATTTTCTATGTGAAGGACATGTCTACAAAAACGAGAAAAAGAAATCAGCAAAAGAAGACATTGTCCGATGAGCCAAAGCACCACATAGTTCTTTCAGGGAAAAGAAATATCATGGGAGTAGATGACAAGACAGATATGTCAGTACATTATAATAAGTTTCATGAAATTCCGCCCTTCAAAGTGAAAACTGACCCAAGCATCCTACTGAATGATGAAGATTCTCCATGGCTACGACCCAGAAGAAAACAGAAATAATAGATAGGAATGTTGGTGCAATAATGTAATAATGTATTAAACCTTTTATGTAATGCATGTATGGAATGTACTAAACCTTTATTTAAGGAGCATGTGTGTTAATAATGAACTGACTCTCAATTAGCAATTATTGATTCATAAGGGAGAGGTAGTATTGCAATTCAGTGTGGCGAATTAGGATTTGAATTACTTATTCAAATTCAAGCACTTTTCATGTTGAAAGTTTAATAAGATTCAAAAATATGCAAAAAATATTAGTTAATCTATTATTTAATTGAAAATGGCAATTTTGTTAATAGTTTGATAAGTTAGAATAATTATTTAATAAAACAGAAAATGGATTTGAATTACTTATTCAAATTCAAGCACTTTTCATGTTGAAAGTTTAATAAGATTCAAAAAAAGGAAATAATATTAGTTAATCTATTATTTAATTGAAAATGGAAATTTTGTTAATAGTTTGATAAGTTAGAATAATTATTTAATAAAACAAAAAATGAATTTGAATTACTTATTCAAATTCAAGCACTCTTCATGTTGAAAGTTTAATAAGATTCAAAAATATGCAAAAAAATTAGTTAATCTATTATTTAATTGAAAATGGCAATTTTGTTAATAGTTTGATAAGTTAGAATAATTATTTAATAAAACAAAAAATGAATTTGAATTACTTATAAAAATTCAAGCACTTTTCATGTTGAAAGTTTAATAAGATTCAAAAATATGCAAAAAATATTAGTTAATCTATTATTTAATTGAAAATGGCAATTTTGTTAATAGTTTGATAAGTTAGAATAATTATTTAATAAAACAGAAAATGGATTTAAATTACTTTTCAAATTCAAGCACTTTTCATATTGAAAGTTCAATAAGATTTAAAAATATACAAAACAGATAAATTATTTACAAACGAGTGGATAGTTTGATAAAATAACTATAAAAAAAACCTATTTCGGGCCTTTAGTCCCGGCCCGAACCACGGACCGGGACTAAAGGTCTGTTTCTAAAACCCCCCCTCCCCCCCCCGCCCAACCCCTTTAGTCCTGGCCTGTTGCTCCAGCCGGGACTAAAGACCCCCCCTTTAGTCCCGGTTGGAGCCACGGACCGAGACTAAAGGTGCTAGGGTATAAAAGGAGGTCTTCTTCCCCGGTCGTTTCCACCGACCGGGACTTCGTCTTTCTACGCGCGCGAGGAGATCACCTGGACACCGGCAGGCTGCCAAAATCCTCTGCCGTTGTCGCCGCCCGCGTCGCCAGCGCCTCCCCCGCCCGCGCCAGCAGCGCGCCCGCGCCGCCCGCATCGCCACCACCTCCCGCCCGCGTCGCCACCACCTCGCCGCCGTGCCTTGCCGACCGGCCGCCTCGCCGACCGCCTCCGCCGCCCAACGCGTCGCCGACCGCCTCCGCCACCTCACAGGTAAGCCCCCCCTGCAATTTACTGTTCGCTAGGTTAGGTTAATTAGGGTTAGATTTTAGGTTAATTAGGTTAGGGTTAGATTTTAGTTTAGGTTAGGGTTAGATTTTTAGTTAGAGTTAGATTTTAGTTAGGTTAGATTTTAGTTAGGTTAGGGTTAGATTTTAGTTAGGTTATATTTTAGTTTAGGTTAAGGTTAGATTTTTAGTTAGGGTTAGATTTTAGTTAGGTTAGATTTTAGGTTAGATTTTAGTTAGGGTGAGATTTTAGTTAGGTTAGATTTTAAGTTAGATTTTAATTATTATTAGTTAATATTAGTTAGTATTAGGTTAGTATTAGTTTGTTAGTATTAGGTTAGATTTTTGTTAGTATTAGTTAGATTTTAGTTTGTTAGTATTAGTTAGATTTTAGTTATAGATTTTAGTTATAGATTTTTGTCATTCGATATTGAATCTCCATCGGTATTGTTCCATAATTGAATGACCTGAAAAAGTCGGTATTTTGCAGAAACTATGAATCCACATAGCAGGAACCTAGAAGAGGAAGCAATTCTCGAGGATATAATCAACGACGCTCCCAATGTTGAACCAGCTGAATCTCCGTCATCGTATTTGAACCCCTCCGGGGTTGGAATGGAGGTCGACCGACGTGAAGATGAAGTCGACGGAGAAGGCGATAGCTCCGATGATGGAGAAGGCGATAGCTCCGCTGATGGAGAAGCCGGTGAACAATTAACGAAGTCCAGCGAGGTATATATATGAAGTTCGGCAATCACTTGTAATATGTGAAAATATTGGAGATAGCTGCATATTGTATATATACATTGACGAATGTTTCTCCTCTTAGGCCTCCACGTCGAGCAAAGCTACAAAACGAGGCCCGACCAAAAAGTTGGATGCACGAACGCATTACACCTTTGAGGTCATATTGCCTACGGGTGAACCCAAGCTTCCTAAGAAGGTTGCCGACATATTCAAGAAACAATGCGGAGTTCTGGTTAGGGATCACGTCCCGATCAGCGTTCGGGACTGGAACAAGCGCAAAGGGGCAGATGATAGTGAGTATGTCGCCGAAAGGTACAAAGATAGTCTTTGGAATTATCTCATGGCACATTTCAATCTGCCAGAATGTGAGGATGAAGTCGCCGCAAGACAATTGAGGGCCAAAGTCAAGCAGTGGACTCTAAAGAAGATGGCCGAATTGGTCCGGGTGTGGAAGAAAAAATTATGGAAAGACTATCTAAAGAAAAAGGAAGTGCCAGTATTCGAAGGGTATCTAGCGAAGTAGGCGAATCACTGGAAGGCATTTCAGGAGTACAAGGAGTCAGAAGATGCCAAGGCATTATCAGAAAAGAACAAGAGAAATGCCGACAAGAAGAAATTTCACCACACGCTGGGGCCAGAGGGCTACGAAACTGCCATCCCAAAGTGGGATAAGAAAGATCAAGAGATGATTGCTAAAGGGATCACACCTGAACCCATCCGTGATGAGTGGGAAATGAGAGCAAGAAATTGGTTCCTTGCGCATGGTGGTTCGTACGAGGAACTAACAGGGGACCTTATCTGCAGTGATGGTCTTAAGATACCCAGGGAAAATTGGAAAAAAATAGTGAAAGAAATTAAAGAGGGAAAGAGAAAGTTCACTCTAGATAGAGAGAAAGACTTGCTCACACTGGTCCTCGGGAATGACAAACACGGAGGACGAACGCGAGGCTTTGGTCCTTCTTACCCGTGGTGGCTTGGGTTTGCCAAAGACCAAGAGACCTACAGAAGCCGAGCGAGAGCAAAGAAGTGACAACAGGATGAGGAAAATGACAAGTTCAACTAGTTGCTTGCCAGAGTTAACGAGCAACAACAGCAGATTGCCGAACTTAGAGGAGTAGAGCTTTTTTTTCTTTCTTTCTTTGTTTAAATTAGATTACAATAGTCTGATGATACGTCTCAAACGTATCTATAATTTTTGATGCACCATGCTTGTTTTTACACCATTTGCCTTGTGTTTCGTTACACTTCATGGTGTTTTTATGCGATTTCCGGAACTAACCTATTGACAAGATGCCATAGTGCCAGTTCCCTGTTTTTTGCTGTTTTTGTGTTTCAGAAATGCTACACATGAAATATTCTCGGAATTGGAAGAAACAAGTTCCAGAACTCCTATTTTTCTCGGATGAAGGACGAGGACCGAAAGAGAGCTGGAGGGGGGCCAGGGGCCAGCCTCACACCAGGGCGGCGCGGCCCAGCCCCTGGCCGCACCCCCTATGTGTGAGGAGCCCCTGGCAGCCCCCTGATGACGCCCCTTCACCTATATAAAGCCTCGGGACGGAAAACCCTAAGGGAGTCGGCGAAATTTCCAGAACAGTTCCGCAGCGCCGCCGCCGTCGAAGCCAAATTTCGGGGGACAGAAGTCTCTGTTCCGGCACCCTGCCGAGACGGGGAAGTGCCCCCGGAGCCATCTCCATCGGTCTCCATCGCCGTCTCCGCCGTCTCCATCGACCTCACCGCCATCTCCATCAACCTTGCTGTCTCCTATGATGAGGAGGGAGTAGTTCCCCCCGGGGCTGAGGGCTCTACCGGTAGCTATGTAGTTCACCTCTCTCTCCCATGATGTGATCTTTATGTGATTGTGAGCTTTGTATCATGTTGAATAAGTAGATGCTACTCTTCATCATTATGTGTACTCTAGTGGTGTTATTAAAGTAATATATTCCTCCTGCCATGGTGTAATGGTGACAGTGTGTGCATCGTGGTGGTACTTGGTCTAGGCTACGATTGTGATCTCTTATGGATTATGAGAATAATTATCACTATGATAGTATTGAAGTAATCTATTCCTCCTTTCATGGTGTAATGTTGACAGTGTGTGCACCGTGTTAGTACTTGGTCTAAGTTGCAATAATATTTATCTTGAGTTGTGATTTGATTTGGATATCTCTATGAGTGGTGTTTGTCAAGTACTTGATGAACTTTAAGGGCTGCTTCTGTAGCCACTACGCAATGATTAGTGTTATTCAATAGGAGAGTAATTCAGAGTAGCATAGTGAAGAGAAGTTATTTATTTGTTAAATTATGTTATATTTGTTGGGAGTGTGTCCACTAGTGAAAGTATGATCCCTAGGCCTTGTTTCCAAGCTTTGCACACCGTTTACTTGCTGTTTTGTTACTGTGACGACCCCGAATTTATCACAAATTCGAAGTGCCCATTATGCATTCCACCACAATCCCAGAATCATTGTTGTGATACACATAACGTAGTTGGTAACCAGTTCCATAGACATTACAATACGATGATTCAAATACAATGGTCATAGAGACCAAGTTCACATTACAATACAATATAGCAGCGGAAATAACGTCTTCGGGTCCATGCCTTCACCCTACAGGCAATGGCGACTCAGTAGAAGATCTTAGTTCTGATACTCCTCTTCATACCCTTCCTCCGGATATTCTTCCCCAAAGTCTGGCCAAGTTGATAGCCAGGGACACAGCCGTGAGTACATTGGATGCACTCGCAAACCATCTTACAAATGAAATGATGAAGTAGATATGCCAGGTTGATATGGTGGACTAAGCACTAAGTTTAGTTTGCAAAAGCTAGTTTTGTTTCCCAAGAATACTCATTGGTAGAAAAGAAATTTAGTTCTCTAAGTTTAATCTAAGGGAACTTCAAGTGTGTCAATATCAAGGTCAAGTCAAGTCATGTCCTTCACCAAGTTCACCATAAGTTATTATCATTCTTGACAAAAGTCAAGTACAGTTTGCCAACTGTCCATAACCAAGGACGCGGCTATTCGAATAGTTTGAAAACCTCTGCAGAGGGGTACACTTTACCCACAAGATTCGATACATCTGCCGGGAGAGATCCACGGATCGTCATACACAAAGTATGCGAGGTACAGATAATCAAACAAACTCTTTCACTTGTCTACTTTAGTATAGGATCCTCCCTACGAGTCCAGATACGGAATGGAACTCATAGTTTTTCCGGCTACAGAGTGCTATATCTTGGACTCCCATAGCCTGTGGTATCCTCCCTCACAGCTATGGCTAGTCCCGACTTCGGAAGCGTCCCGGGGGGATTCATGCTTCTATAAGTTCAAATGAGGTCTCCCATACTAAAGAAAACAAACTACGGACTAAGCCCCTTCCCATTTAGGGGTAATGTGGTCGTACGGTAAAGGTTGGCTCACATGGTACATCACTTATTATCATTTAGCAAATACATTCCATAGTCTTTAGTCAAGATTACTTTCCTTCACAAAACCATCATGTAGGAGGGATCTCCATTTCAAGTTTTCAAGTTCAAGTCACCAAGTTCAAATGGGGTTCCCTTTAGAGATGGCCTCAATTTTATTAGCGACTAAGCAGCTATATTGAGTGATGATACCACTAAGCTCGGGTTGGATAAACTCAGCGTGATGCTCTTGCTAAGCAAGGTATCACTATACTTCTATCATTGTACTCTAGCAATTCAATCATGCAATTTACTTAAAACAAGTAGAATGCAATAGTAAAACTGGGCACTTGGAGTATGATTCAAAAGATGGCTTGCCTTGGTTGGCAAAGTGTCCAGGGTATTCTTCTTCTTCTTGATAATATTCCCCCTCAATATCCTCCTTGGCAACACTAGCGTCTATTAACGAATAAACACAAAGCACATCATCACTACACAATGCTAACAACACACCAAGCACACATACTTGTTTTCTCACAATAGCCTTCCTCTTGGATTTCATTTGAATTGTGTTGCAAGTTTGCTTCCAAGTTTGCATTGAGTGTGTAAGTTAAATTTTCTATCATACGCCATGTGTGGTTTACTTTTTAAGTATGGGTATTAAACTAAGGGTATTTGTACTAGTTCCAAAGAGGATTGACTCAATAAGTGAATTGGTAATGAGGGCAATTTAGGTCTAAGTGTATAATAGAAGTCTATCATTTTATGTTACCCATTAAGATTGGATTAAGGTCTAATTGATATCACTAACTAGGTTTGAGTGGGTTAAGGTTGACTAAACAGTAGGGGAGTTGATTAGTGAGTTCACAAACCAATTTTCATAATTTTAGGAGGTTTAAACAATTCTATAGAATTTTTCTAGGATTAATAAAGCTATGGTCACACTATTCTTATTGATTTAAATTCCTAGCTCAAATTGAATTCTAATCAGTTCTACAGTATAGAGCATTTCACAAGCTTTCCAACGCATATTCATTTGCTAGAAAAGGATTTGTAAATCTCTGGGAATTAAAGTTTGAAAATCATATCTGAATCATATTTGAATTAATTTGAAAACGAGCGGGAAATAAATAAAATCGAACGGACCGAATTCTAAACCGGCTGGGCCTATTTTGCTACAGAACCCGAACGGGCCGGCCCAGAAAACGATTCGCACGGGCGGGAAAGAAATAAAACTGAACCTGACAGGGGGGTCCCACCCGTTAGGTCACTTAACTTCCCCGAACCGGTACGCTACCGATCGATCCAGATCTAACGGCTCACAGCCATCGTGCTCGACGGAGAGGGGCGGAGCTCACGTGCGAGCAGTGAAGACGACGACGGCGACGGCGGCGTGCGTAGAGGAAGAAGAACTCGACGGCGAGGGGTGGAAACGACTCCGGCGAGGCTCCTCCTCCGATTCCCAGCGGCGGCTTGCTCCAGGGAGGTCGAATGCGGCGGCGCACTCCGCGTCCAGTACCTCGCCGGCGGGGACGGCGACGTCGAACGAGAGCGAGCGGGGTGAAGTGAGCGTGTCTGGGAGGTAGCTGGGAGCGGGGCGAGTTGGTTCGTTTGATCGGCGGGGGTTTTTATAGGCCGGAGCGACGAGGGCGAGGGCGTCCAGTAGCTCACCGGTGCGGGGGCCCTGGGCACGTGCGTCGAGCGACACTGGGCACGGCTGCCTTGCTCGCGTGCTGGGGGGTTGTTGTCTCGGCCGCGGAGTGCTGTGGGTCGGTGCTGGCGAGGGCACGGTGGTCGGCGACGTGCAGAGAGCTGGGGAAGAAGAGGGGGGTCCTGGGTGCTGTCTCCTCTTCTCCTCCCTTTCTCACGGCTTGGGTCGGGGCAGAGGGAGCTGGGGTCGACCGCGGCGTCTTCCAGGAGCATGGCTACAGGCTTTGAGCGAACGGCGATAGTGATCTTCACAGTGAACTCGATTTGCTCGATTTTCATCTGCCAGGTGTTCGACGAATTGCTCGCAAGAGATTCAAATTCAAATTTTTGAAATTTTCCACTTTGGGTGATCAACATATTGGCCAAGGTTTCCAGTCATATTTTTGTTACAAAGAAATGTTGAGTTTTGCAGAAATCTTATTTCGAATTTGAAGTTTGGTCACTGATTCAGATTCAAAGTTTGACAGAAGTTTGAGTGATGTTCTGATTTGAATTTTGGGTAGCAACCTTTTGGTTGAGTTCGTATGCAACTTGGTCAAGCTCAACTAACTGGCCAAACACCAAGTTGAGTGACAGATTTCTTATTCTAAAGGCTCAAAGTAGGGTAGTCAATAAGATTTCCTAGATCATCTTATTCTTCTCTTTTTCTTTCTTTCTTTTGTTTCTTGTTTCCTTGGTTCTTATAATTTGTCTCAATTGCTTCTGTTGGTTAACTTAGAATTAACTAACCATTGCACAACCAAAAATAACACACATGAAATCATAAAACACATATAATAGGAAATACATGCATACATGCAATAATGGATAAAAAGTTTTATCTTGGTCCAAAATTTGGTACTTTAATTAATAGAAAGTGGATTACAATTTTCTGAGTTGTTACAATCTTCCCCCCTTAAAAAGAATCTCATACCCGAGATTCACTAATTAAGAACTGAAAAGATTGGGAAATTCTTTCTGAAGGTAATCTTCTCGTTCCCAAGTAGCTTCATCTTCGGTGTGATTACTCCACTGAACTTTCAGAAACTTGATGCTTCGGGTTCGAGTGGTTCGATAGGCTTCCTCGAGGATACAGATAGGCATTTCATGGTAGGTCAAATCCTTGTTGATGTCCACAGAACGGTGATCAATATTCTTGAAGACTTCTGGCTTCTCCGGCACTTCAAGACATTTCCGAAGTAAAGATACGTGAAAAACATCATGCACTTCAGACAATTCAGGGGGCATTTCCAACTGGTATGACACTTCTCCTCTGCGGTCTAGTATCTTGAAGGGTCCAATATATCTTGGTGCAAGCTTTCCTTTTACTTGGAATCTCTGCATTCCCTTGAGAGGTGATACTCTGAGATAGACAAAATCTCCAATCTCGAAGGTCAGTTCTCTACGTCTCTTGTTGGCATAACTCTTCTGTCTAGACTGGGCTGCCTTGAGGTAATCACGAATCAGGCGAACCTTCTCTTTAGCCTCTTGCAGAATGTCAGGTCCAAATATCTGGCTGTCTCCGGTTTCAGACCAATTCAAAGGGGTACGACACTTTCTTCCATACAAAGCTTCAAATGGGGCCATTTGCAAACTGGCTTGATAACTGTTGTTGTAGGAAAACTCCGCGAAAGGTAGACAATCTTCCCACTTAGCTCCATAGGCTAGAACACAGGCTCTCAGCATATCTTCAAGTATTTGATTCACTCTTTCAGTCTGTCCGTCAGTCTGAGGGTGGTAAGCTGTGCTAAAGGCTAATTTGGTTCCCAAGGCTTGGTGCAAACTTCTCCAAAACCTTGAGGTAAATTGGGTTCCTCGATCGGAAACTATGGTTTTAGGGACTCCATGCAAACTAACAATTCTGGATAGATAAAGATCTGCCAGATGTCCTGAGGTATAAGTGGTCTTGACAGGAATAAAGTGGGCAACTTTGGTCAGTCTATCCACAATGACCCAGATAGAGTCATTCCCACGGCTAGACCTTGGAAATCCAGTGATGAAATCCATTCCAACAGATTCCCACTTCCATTCCGGAACTTGCAAAGGTTGCAACAATCCCGCCGGACGTTGATGTTCAGCCTTGACTCTTTGACAAATATCACACTTGGATATAAACGAGGCAATCTCACGCTTCATCCCATGCCACCAAAATTGCTCCTTTAGATCTTGATACATCTTGGTTCCACCGGGGTGGATGGAGTAAGGTGTCTCATGGGCTTCTCTCATAATAACTTCCTTCAATTCTGAGTCCGCAGGCACACAGATACGTCCTTTATACCAAAGAACTCCTTGATCATCTTCTTCAAATCCTGGCACCTTGCCGGAACTAATTCTGCGCTTAATTCCGACAATACTCTCATTTCCCTTCTGGGCTTCTTTGATTTGGCTCATCAAGGTGGGTTGAAACTCAAGGTTGGCTAAGAATCCTTGACTGACTAGTTCCAATCCAAATTTTTCAAACTCTTGGTGCAACATAGGTTGCTCCTCTTTGATCATCATATTCAATGAGCATGGCTTCCTACTCAATGCATCGGCAACTACATTGGCCTTACCGGGGTGGTAATGAATTTTCAGATCATAATCCTTGATTAACTCTATCCATCTTCTTTGTCTCATGTTCAACTCCTTCTGGGTGAAAATATACTTCAAACTCTTGTGGTCAGTGTAGATCTCATAACGGTTACCCATAAGATAATGCCTCCAGGTCTTCAAAGCTAGAACTACCGCTGCTAACTCCAGATCATGGGTTGGATAGTTTTCTTCATGAGGTCGAAGCTGCCGAGAGAGGTAAGCTATGACCTTGCCTTCTTGCATTAACACACAACCAAGTCCAAGTTTGGAGGCGTCGCAATAGACATCAAAGTTCTTGGTGATATCGGGCATTGTTAGGACAGGAGCGGTCACCAATCGCTTCTTGAGCTCTTGAAAACTCTCTTCACTCTTAGGGGTCCATTCAAACTTCTTGTCCTTCTTCAACAATTGGGTCATTGGTCTGGCAATGCTTGAAAACCCTTCAACAAATTTGCGGTAATATCCCGCTAATCCGAGAAAACCTCTAACTTCAGTTTGAGTGGTAGGGGCTTCCCATTCCATGACCGATTTGATCTTCTTTGGGTCTACTGATATTCCTCCAGCTGACAACACATGGCCTAAGAATCCAACTTCCTTCAACCAGAACTCACATTTACTGAACTTGGCATATAGCTGATGCTTTCTCAGAGTCTCTAAGATCAATCTCAAATGGGTTGCATGCTCTTCTTCAGACTTGGAGTAGATAAGAATGTCATCAATGAAAACAACAACAAACTTATCCAAAAACTCTATGAAAACCTTATTCATGAGGTTCATGAAATAAGCAGGGGCATTGGTTAATCCAAATGACATTACGGTGTACTCATACAATCCGTAACGGGTAGTGAAGGCTGTCTTGGGTATATCAGTTGCACGGATCTTCAGTTGATGGTATCCAGTTCTAAGATCTATCTTCGAGAAAACTCGAGCTCCGGTCAATTGGTCAAACAGATCATCTATCTTAGGAAGAGGATACTTATTTTTGATGGTCACATCATTTAGCTTGCGGTAATCAGTGCACAGTCGGCTGGAACCGTCACTTTTATCCACAAACAAGACAGGTGATCTCCACGCAGATGAACTTGGCTGAATCAATCCCTTACTCAAAAGGTCATCCAATTGTTTCTTCAACTCCACTAGTTCAGCTGGGTTCATACGATAGGGTCGTTGGGCTATAGATCCAGTTCCGGGGATAAGTTCGATGATGAACTCAATATCCCGATCCGGTGGCATTCCGGGTAGCTCGTCGGGAAAAACATCCGGGTATTCACAGACGATGGGAACTTGATCTAGAGTTGGTCCTGAGATACTCCTATGACATCGGGTGGTTTGGGTCGGTTTTACGGACACATGCTTTACTACACTCCCAGAGCTACTTTTCATGGTGATGGTCTTCTTGGCACAATCTATTACTCCTTGATGGGCAGACATCCAATTCATACCAAGAACTACTTCCAAACCTTTAGTTCCCAATACTATCAAATTGGCTAAGAAAGCTATTCCATGAATTTCTATGGGAACTGCCAAACAGTTCCACTCAGCCCTTGTTGTTGACCCAGGTATTTGTACTAACATGGCATGTTTCATGGGTGTGGGTTGAAGTCCACTTTTATCAACAAATAACTTAGTGACAAATGAGTGTGAAGCTCCAGAATCAAACAGGACTCTTGCAGGGACTGAGTTAACAGGGAACATACCAAGCACAACGTCGGTTGCTTCCTGAGCTTCTTCAACATTCATGTGATTCAGACGGCCTCGAGGGTGAGGCGGGTTCCTTGGTGGATAGTTCCTGCCATTTCCGACACGACGCTGTTGCTGAGCCGGAGCGGTGGTCTTGGATGCATCATTCAGCTTCTTGGGGCACTCATTGGAGTAGTGCCCTTTGAGTCCGCACTCATAACAGGTAACACCAGACTTGTCACCAGGCTTGGGCAGCACAGGGGCGCCATTTGGCCTAGGGGTATTGGTGTTGAAGTTGTTGCCACTAGGTCTCGGAGGTGCACGGTTGAAGTTGTTGCCGGGCGAGCGGTTGGGATAGTTGGGACGTGGAGCAGGCGCAGATGGCCTCATAGGTTTAGGGGCGAAACCCATAGGTGGATTTCCTCTTGGCTTCTGCGAGTTGCTTGAGTTGCCTTGATACATCATACGGCGCTTGCGGTTCTCTGCAGCTTGCTTGAGTTTGCCTTCCATCTGAATGGCAGAATCAACCAATGACTCCAGGTCGGCAAAGTGAATGCTGACCAAGACACATTGCATCTCATCATGAAGTCCATCCAGAAACCTCTCTTGCTTCTTCTCAGTGTTGTTAGTGTCATCTGGGGCATACCTAGACAAGGTAAGGAACTTGTCACGGTAGTCAACCACAGATAGGGAACCTTGCTTCAGATTTCTGAACTCATCTCTCATCCTTTTCACCAATCCCAAAGGAACATGGGCTTTGCTAAACTTGCTCTTGAACTCCTCCCAAGGCATCATATACCCTGGGGCTTGCATTGCACGAGTGATATCCCACCAAGCTCTTGCGGCTCCCGCAAGATAGTGGGTGGTGTATAAGACCTTCTCATTTTCACCAACTTCGGCGACTGCCAAATTGTTCTCCATAGTGCGAAGCCAGTCATCGGCATCTAAGGGTTCTTCCGACTTAGTGAACATAGGAGGGTTGGTGTTTTGGAAACTTCTTAACTTGGATCGGTGATCACCATGGCCATTATTGTGGTTCATTGCCATTTGAGTTAGTTGCTGAAGAGTGGCCAAGTTAGCTTGGCGCTCAGCTCGGGCTGCTTCCCGGTCTTCCATGATCAACCTTAGCAGTTCGGTCATTTCCGGGTTTGGGGGTGGGGGTGCTCGCGGCATCTGAAGATAAGGTGCGTAAGACAAGAGGGAAAAACTAATTTGCTAAGATTTAAATGTAACATGGATGATGCAATTTTTGTCTTACTAAGGCCTTAAGGGCCAAATTCATATTTCATTCAACAAGCATCAAACATATCATACATACGAGTTCACACATTACAAATGGTTTGCATCCAACCATTGCGACTCGTCTACTAGAGAGGGGGATACAACTCACACCTACACGCAGTGACTCAAAGTAACTCATAACTAGATAACACGGGGACCTCCAACTCTAAACATCAGGCTCCTCGGGGTCTTCCTCCTCATCATCCACAATGAATCCATTCTCCTCAGGATCCTTCTCATCATCAAGGTCCTCCATGAAGTCATCCTCGTCACTAATGAGGGCATTATCCTCCTTGCGGAGATCAATGCCTTCCTCCTCACCAAGGTGGTCCTCTAGACTCTCAATGTACTCAGTCAGCTCAGCCACATTGGCCTTCAACTCCTCAATGGTGTGATCCCTCTCATCGCGCTGGCGGCGAAGACTCTTGCGATCCCTCGCAAGAATCCTGATAGTGCTCCTTGCCTCCACCAGTGCAAAGTGCTCAAGGTTGGCCTTGGTACGGGCACGATCGGCCTCCTGCTGAGTGGATTACAGCAAGAAGTCCATGTGATCGATGTAGGTACTCGGCTCATTTTGCCCTGGCATGTTTGCGGGACGCCCGTCCGCATCACACCGAGCAAAGTTCCTAAAGCGCTCTCCCTGGACCTCCTCAACATGCAGTCCGCACAAGCGGGCGTGCATCTCCTGCATACCTCGGACCAAACCATCGGCCCAAGTGTTCTCCACAAGCTCAAACTTGATCCGTGGAGAACTCAAATCTCCCTTCTTGCCACGGCAACTGGCCCTGACAAGCCACCGTAGCTCTCCATCCGGGTGCTCATTGAGCACGGCTCCCTTGAACTCCGGATACAGACGGTTCGGGAACAAGGTCAGGGTGGTGAGGTCGCACTCGAAACAAAGGCTGCCACCATGGCCCAACTGGTACTGCTCAGTGAATACCGGTGCCATCTACAAACTTTTAGATTAGACTAAGTTAGTGCTCAACTCAAGTGTGCAAAATTTTAAGTAGGTAAAAACTGAAGCATGTACAAAACTTTGTAAATAGAGAGGAAAAGACTAAGCAATTTCAAACCATTACTTATATCTTTTGCTTTTGTAAAGGTTTCATTTAACGCCCATTCTAACTAAGGGGTCCTATGGTCAGCCTAGGCTCTGATACCAACTTGTGACGACCCCGAATTTATCACAAATTCGAAGTGCCCGTTATGCATTCCACCACAATCCCAGAATCATTTTTGTGATACACATAACGTAGTTGGTAACCAGTTCCATAGACATTACAATACGATGATTCAAATACAATGGTCATAGAGACCAAGTTCACATTACAATACAATATAGCAGCGGAAATAACGTCTTCGGGTCCATGCCTTCACCCTACAGGCAATGGCGACTCAGTAGAAGATCTTAGTTCTGATACTCCTCTTCATACCCTTCCTCCGGATACTCTTCCCCAAAGTCTGGCCAAGTTGATAGCCAGGGACACAGCCATGAGTACATTGGATGCACTCGCAAACCATCTTACAAATGAAATGATGAAGTAGATATGCCAGGTTGATATGGTGGACTAAGCACTAAGTTTAGTTTGCAAAAGCTAGTTTTGTTTCCCAAGAATACTCATTGGTAGAAAAGAAGTTTAGTTCTCTAAGTTTAATCTAAGGGAACTTCAAGTGTGTCAATATCAAGGTCAAGTCATGTCCTTCACCAAGTTCACCATAAGTTATTATCATTCTTGACAAAAGTCAAGTACAGTTTGCCAACTGTCCATAACCGAGGATGCGGCTATTCGAATAGTTTGAAAACCTCTGCAGAGGGGTACACTTTACCCACAAGATTCGATACATCTGCCGGGAGAGATCCACGGATCGTCATACACAAAGTATGCGAGGTACAGATAATCAAACAAACTCTTTCACTTGTCTACTTTAGTATAGGATCCTCCCTACGAGTCCAGATACGGAATGGAACTCATAGTTTTTCCGGCTACAGAGTGCTGTATCTTGGACTCCCATAGCCTATGGTATCCTCCCTCACAGCTATGGCTAGTCCCGGCTTCGGAAGCGTCCCGGGGGGGATTCACGCTTCTATAAGTTCAAATGAGGTCTCCCATACTAAAGAAAACAAACTACGGACTAAGCCCCTTCCCATTTAGGGGTAATGTGGTCGTACGGTAAAGGTTGGCTCACATGGTACATCACTTATTATCATTTAGCAAATACATTCCATAGTCTTTAGTCAAGATTACTTTCCTTCACAAAACCATCATGTAGGAGGGATCTCCATTTCAAGTTTTCAAGTTCAAGTCACCAAGTTCAAATGGGGTTCCCTTTAGAGATGGCCTCAATTTTATTAGCGACTAAGCAGCTATATTGAGTGATGATACCACTAAGCTCGGGTTGGATAAACTCAGCGTGATGCTCTTGCTAAGCAAGGTATCACTATACTTCTATCATTGTACTCTAGCAATTCAATCATGCAATTTACTTTAAACAAGTAGAATGCAATAGTAAAACTGGGCACTTGGAGTATGATTCAAAAGATGGCTTGCCTTGGTTGGCAAAGTGTCCGGGGTATTCTTCTTCTTCTTGATAATATTCCCCCTCAATATCCTCCTCGGCAACACTAGCGTCTATTAACGAATAAACACAAAGCACATCATCAGTACACAATGCTAACAACACACCAAGCACACATTAAGATTGGATTAAGGTCTAATTGATATCACTAACTAGGTTTGAGTGGTTTAAGGTTGACTAAACAGTAGGGGAGTTGATTAGTGAGTTCACAAACCAATTTTCATAATTTTAGGAGGTTTAAACAATTCTATAGAATTTTTCTAGGATTAATAAAGCTATGGTCACACTATTCTTATTGATTTAAATTCCTAGCTCAAATTGAATTCTAATCAGTTCTACAGTATAGAGCATTTCACAAGCTTTCCAACGCATATTCATTTGCTAGAAAAGGATTTGTAAATCTCTGGGAATTAAAGTTTGAAAATCATATCTGAATCATATTTGAATTAATTCGAAAACGAGCGGGAAATAAATAAAATCGAACGGACCGAATTCTAAACCGGCTGGGCCTATTTTGCTACAGAACCCGAACGGGCCGGCCCAGAAAACGATTCACACGGGCGGGAAAGAAATAAAACTGAACCTGACAGGGGGGTCCCACCCGTCAGGTCACTTAACTTCCCCGAACCGGTATGCTACCGATCGATCCAGATCTAACGGCTCACAGCCATCGTGCTCGATGGAGAGGGGCGGAGCTCACCTGCGAGCAGTGAAGACGACGACGGTGACGGCGGCGTGCGTAGAGGAAGAAGAACTCGACGGCGAGGGGTGGAAACGACTCCGGCGAGGCTCCTCCTCCGATTCCTAGCGGCGGCTTGCTCTAGGGAGGTCGAACGCGGCGGCGCTCTCCGCGTCCAGTACCTCGCCGGCGGGGACGGCGACGTCGAACGAGAGCGAGCGGGGTGAAGTGAGCGTGTCTGGGAGGTAGCTGGGAGCGGGGCGAGTTGGTTCGTTTGATCGGCGGGGGTTTTTATAGGCCGAAGCGACGAGGGCGAGGGCGTCCAGTAGCTCGCCGGTGCGGGGGCCCTGGGCGCGTGCATCGAGCGACACTGGGCACGGCTGCCTTGCTCGCGTGCTGGGGGGTTGTTGTCTCGGCCGCGGAGTGCTGTGGGTCGGTGCTGGCGAGGGCACGGTGGTCGGCGACGTGCAGAGAGCTGGGGAAGAAGAGGGGGGGTCCTGGGTGCTGTCTCCTCTTCTCCTCCCTTTCTCACGGCTTGGGTCGGGGCAGAGGGAGCTGGGGTCGACCGTGGCGTCGTCCAGGAGCATGGCTACAGGCTTTGAGCGAACGGCGACAGTGATCTTCACAGTGAACTCGATTTGCTCGATTTTCATCTGCCAGGTGTTCGACGAATTGCTCGCAAGAGATTCAAATTCGAATTTTTGAAATTTTCCACTTTGGGTGATCAACATATTGGCCAAGGTTTCTAGTCATATTTTTGTTACAAAGAAATGTTGAGTTTTGCAGAAATCTTATTTCGAATTTGAAGTTTGGTCACTGATTCAGATTCAAAGTTTGACAGAAGTTTGAGTGATGTTCTAATTTGAATTTTGGGTAGCAACCTTTTGGTTGAGTTCGTATGCAACTTGGTCAAGCTCAACTAACTGGCCAAACACCAAGTTGAGTGACAGATTTCTTATTCTAAAGGCTCAAAGTAGGGTAGTCAATAAGATTTCCTAGATCATCTTATTCTTCTCTTTTTCTTTCTTTCTTTTGTTTCTTGTTTCCTTGGTTCTTATAATTTGTCTCAATTGCTTCTGTTGGTTAACTTAGAATTAACTAGCCATTGCACAACCAAAAATAGTACACATGAAATCATAAAACACATATAATAGGAAATACATGCATACATGCAATAATGGATAAAAAGTTTTATCTTGGTCCAAAATTTGGTACTTTAATTAATAGAAAGTGGATAACAATTTTCTGAGTTGTTACAATTGTTTGCTTGCTGCCATTTTTATTCCAGATTGCATTTACTACTTATAATCATCTATTCCACTTGTATTTCACTATCTCTTCGCCAAACTAGTGCACCTATACATCTGAAAAGCGTATTGGGTGTGTTGGGGACACAAGAGACTTTCTGTATCGTAATTGCAGGGTTGCTTGAGAGGGATAGCTTTGACCTCTTCCTCCCTAAGTTCGATAAACCTTGGGTGATCCACTTAAGGGAAACTTGCTGCTGCTCTACAAACCTCTGCACTTGGAGGCCCAACACTGTCTACAAGAACAGACGCGTGCATAGACATCAAGCTCTTTTCTGGCGCTATTGCTGGGGAGGTAAGGTAAAAGGTACTCGCATCCTCCTGTGTGAGTGCTCAGAGTTATTTCCTTTAGATTCTGCAATTATATCTTTTTGTTTCTTGTTTTTATTTTCACTAGTTAGGCTTAATGGAAAATAAAGAGTTCTTTAGTCTTTTTCTGAGTTTAGATTTGAAGAGGAAATTGAAAAACCTTTGGAGCTTATTTCGCATAGCAATGATGTTTGTGATCCTCATTCTTTTAAAATACCTATGAAAATTGTTGAACGTGTTATGAATAACCGCTATTCAAGAGATAGAACAGTCCCTCTGGGTGATCATTTACTCTTTATACAAGAATTATGCGAGTTGTTCAAGTGTGCAGGTATTTCACCAAGCCAAGTTAAGAGGAAGCTATTCTCTTATTCACTGAAGGGTAGAGCTGAGGAGTGGTATCGACTGCTTCAAGATGGTCCATCTATTGCATAGGAGGAAATTGTGCCTCTCTTTTATTCCAAGTTTTACCCTCCAAGTGAAATTCATAAAGATCGTAATCGGATATATAACTTTTGGCCTCATGATGGAGAAAGTATTGCCCAAGCGTGGGGAAGATTGAAGTTACTAATGCACAAATGTCCTATTCATGATCTTCCCCGTAATATTGTTATTAATAATTTTTATGCAAGGCTTTCAGGATATTACAAGGACTATTTAGATGCATGCTTTGATGGGTTTTTCACAAGCAAGGATGTTGACACCAAGTGGGGTCTGCTTGAAACAATTCAAAACAATATTGAAGGTTGGGATAGCGACAAAGGTAAAGGATCAGGTATGAATTATGAGTTTGATTGCATTAAGTCTTTCGCTGAAACTGCTAATTTTCAAGAGCTTAGTGCTAAATATGGTCTTGATCCTCAAATTATGGTTGATTGCTTTAAAGCCTTTGCTTCCCATATGAATGCTCCTAAAGGAAATGGGGACGTGTATCATGAACCTTTTAAGGACACTCGCGTAGAGAATGATATTGCTGTTGATGATTCCAATAAACATGCTCAAACTTCTAAAAGTCCTAATTTTTGTGGAGTACGTAGACCTTGTGAACAGAGTTACAAAAAGGAAGATTATTGTGTCCACCATGCAAATGAAGAAACCCGAATGTGGTACAAGGATATAGGCAAGATCGGTAAAAAGGTTTGTGAGCTTTATCCTTTTCTTTGTAAACATTGCGATGACATAGGTCATTTTAATTTCCAATGCTCAAGCCCTAATAGTTACTCTTCCAGTACCTTAAGTTTATATTGTGATGACAAGATTACTCTCAATCAGCATGATGAGCTCACTTTGTTCTTGGCGTGTGAAGAGATATCTAGAAAGATTGCTTTGATAGATATGAATGATGTTGATATTAATAGCACACTTCGTGGTTGTCGTCTCTATTGTGCTAAAGATTGCCTTGCAAATACTTACATACAAAATCTTATAAAACTTGATATTCTGCCAAGCTATGACAGGACTGATAGATGTTTTTATCTTATTAATAGAGAGGAGGAATCCTCCAAAGTTTCTTCTGTTGTTTCTGTCAGCAAACCAGATTATGTGGAGAAGATTCCCTTCAAGTCTCTCCCTCCTAAAGGAGAGAGTAAGAAGAGTATAAAGAAGAAGAAGAAGAAGAAGAAGAGGAGTAAGAGGCGAGAGGACACGGTACCTTCCCCTAAGCGTTATGATCCTGCTATAGATTATGATAATTCTGATTGGGATGATGTTCCTATGCCTGTTACCTATGTTAGTGATCATGATTGGGACAAGCACTCTACTTTTGATATTGAAAATCTTTTTGGTACCAATTCTAAGGTTAATAATTGTTGTACCATTAGTACTATCCATGTTCCTTCTTATGATGATATGTTTGATGAAAATGCTTTGAGAAATAGCTGTTCTTTAGCTTGTGATACTAAACCTCTAGTTTATGATGGCTATGATGATGAGTATAATGTTTTCAGTTCACCTACTTTTGAGGAGAAAATTAGTTATGATTACAATATGCCTCCTATTTTTGATGATTATGGTGACAAGAATAATTATTATGTTGAATCTGCTCCTATTACGATTGTTCATGTGGGGAGTATTAATTCTTTTATGCATGTGGCTCATGATAGAGATCCTTTATATGATAGTTATATTGTTAATTCTATTCATGATGCTACTAAAATTTATTATAAGAGAGGGAAACATGGTTTGATGGATCTCAACAATATTGAGTTTCCCCTCTTTATGTTGCAATTCTTGAAGTTGTACTTGTTTTGCCATCCTATGCTTTTCGCCTTGCACTTTCATGACTTGTCTCTTTACAAGACTATTTTTCATAGGAAGTGGTTCAGATTTAAATATCTTTCACATTTGCTTTTTGATGCTCTCTATTGCTTTAAGTTCCTATATTACGCCTTTGCCTCAAGCTCTTATATGGCGCCCACATGAGCATCTTTGCAAATTACTGCGCCTAGCTCAAAGGCGTTAAAGAAAAGCACTCTTGGGAGATAACCCAATGTTTTATTTCCAGTACTTTTTCTTTTATTTGAGTCTTGGAAGTTATTACTACTGTAATAACCGCTCCTTATCCTTTTTATTTCGTTGTTGTGCCAAGAAAAGCCTCTAATTTGAGCGAGGTAAGATTTGGGGATGTTGCTATCCTGAAATAGTTTTCGGTGTTGCACTGTAAAAATTAGTGAAAATTCTCTGTACATCTTTTGGACCTGAAATTTCTTGTGCATATGACCCAGGTTATATCCAAACTTTCATTAGTTGAACACTTTTTGATTTGAGCAACAGAAAACCCTCTAAAAATTCGACCTTTGTCAGCTGTTTTGTTTTAACAGATTTCTGCCAATATTTGTGTTTGCCGCTCGATCGCTTTCTTTTTGAGTTCTTTTGATCACGGAACTTTTGGGTAAGTTGCTATAGTAGTATATACTTTATGTGTGGTGGTTTTGAGTTGAAACCTGAAGCAAAAAGGGTTGATTCATTACTATGTTTACACTAATGTTGCTAATAGATTTGTGTTTAGTTTTGTATGAAGGAAGTTTTCAAGTGTAGGGATTGGAGAATGATGAGATGAGATGAAGAATGGACAAAAGCTCAAGCTTGGGGATGGTCATGTCACCCCAATAAATATCAAAGAAGTACAAGCGTCAAAGCTTAGGGATGCCCCCGAGGCACCCCCTTCTTCATCGGCAAAAATCAGGTCACCTTTCAAGACACTATATTTTTATTGCTTCATGCACTATGCGTTTTTCTTGGAGCATCAGTTGCTTTTGTTTTCAGTTTTCTTTTGCTTTGTTTGCTGAAATAAATGGTTAGATCACATCATGTTTCTTTTGGAGGAGATGAACTCGCTTTTCATTTGCCAAGAACACTCTAGTTTTCACTCCGATCGATCAATGAGTGTTCTCTTTTTCTACTACTGCGTTTAGCTTGCATTTTTTGCCTTGATTTTTGTTCAGATCTTGTTATATCTTTTCATCAAGGTGTATTTTTGCCTCTGATCTTTATTGGTTTTCATCAAAAGAGGTGTTTATAAAAAGTTTGCATGGTGTTGGAAAAGAGAAAAAGCTTTATGCAAAAAAGTGGTACAAGAAGGAGCTTGTGTAGACTGCGGCTTAGGCTTTTGCATGTCGTGCTTGATGTCTTTTTGATAGTATGTTTAGTGGTTTTGCTGTAGCATGACTTGTCTCAAATAACTGAGATTGCTTAATGAGCCTTTGAAAGAATCATGCGTTGTTTTTATTATTTGGAAGCATTATTTTGGTTTTCTCCTTGATGCTTTATTTGGGTTGACTTGGCGCATGCTCACACATGTTAGACTCTTACAAAGTCGCCAATAGCCTCTATGATCATTTAGTTTTTGACTTTTGATGCCATCTTATGCTTCTTTTAATGTCGCTTTGTCGCTTTGCATGATTATGGCCGTTATTGCTCTCTTAGTTGGTCGCTCCCAGTCTTTTGCTAGCCCTCGCCTTGTACTGAGTATGCTCTACTCGTGCATCCAACTCCTAAAAACCAAGTTTGCCAAAGTGTCCACCATACATACCTATTAGCAATTTGCTATTCCAAAGTAAATTTGACTTGCTTTTATTTACTCTTCAAATTAAACTCTTACCAGTGTTATGCGAAAATTGGTCAGTAAAGCTCTCACGAACCGGAAGGCACACTTTACTTTTTACCGTTCTTAAAAATTTGACATTGTGGTCTCTTATGTTGAGTTGTTATGCTTGCAAGTTGTAAGTTGGGAACTAGCCCAGCCATGCCGTCATGGGGCAAGCATTCAACATTGCACTTCTTATTTGAGTTGATATCATGATCTTTTGTTTATGGATACTCGCGGTGTGAAATGAATTGGGAATCTTATGGGATTATGGAGTTTGTATCTGTGTTAGAGAAATGCCTGGGCTGCCAATCTAAGCCATGCATAATTCATGGTGGAAATTTGCAGCATGCCCATAGTGGACATTCGACGACGCATCTCAAAATAAAAAGCTATACAAATGGTAAATAAAAGAGATGTCGAGGTGTTCATTGTCTGCTTGTCCTGTCATTTTAATGTGGGCTTGTTCCATGTCATCGGGCACGGAGGCACCCCGTTGGCGGTTCTCGATGATACGCGTATACTTACAATGACAAGAGCTTGCTTGGGACTCTAAGTATAGTAGCATGAGGTTTGGGTACTCGTATTCACGGGACACGAGGTTTTCAACTTATGATTTGTCAAGCATATGCAGCATAAGTGTTCTCGCATTAACTTTAACCATTCAAGATGCTTATGATGGGGGCAATGAGAGCTCAAAGCCAGTAAGTACCATAATTTTTGAAGGTTATACAACTTGCAATCACTGCTTCCCTCCGCGAAGGGCCTTTCTTTTATTTTTATGTTGAGTCACCACCTTCTATCTTTATGCACCATTAAGAGAGCATAGTTGTCATTCTGAGTATAATGTGCATTGTCCCAAAGTTTTCATTGATTGATTCATATTGTTGGTTTCACTTGTTCTTAAATTATTTGTATCTAGTCGCCCTCTTAAACTTGAAGGTGTCCTATGCATTTATGTTTTGCTCTCCATGAAGGACAAGCTGAAAACCATTTGTATGTTTTTCCTTATGATTTGAACACACGTTTGACTTTCATTGTTTCATTTTCATGTTCTTTTGTTTGTGTTCATTTTCATGTTATAACATGGTTGTTAAGTTTCTATTATCAAGATTATGTCTTTCATGCCCATGTTTTAAGTTCTTTGATCTCAGCACTCAATGCTTTACCTATATGATCAAGATTGTGATGGTGCATGTCACCTCAAAAATTATTTCTTTTGTTATCACTTACCTACTCGAGAACGAGCAGGAGTTAAGCTTGGGGATGCTGATACGTCTCAAATGTATCTATAATTTTTGATGCTCCATGCTTGTTTTTACACCATTTGCCTTGTGTTTCATTACGCTTCATGGCGTTTTTATGCGATTTCTGGAACTAACCTATTGACAAGATGCCACAGTGCCAGTTCCCTATTTTCTGCTGTTTTTGTGTGTCAGAAATGCTACATAGGAAATATTCTCGGAATTGGACGAAACAAGTTCCAGAACTCCTATTTTTCCCGGACGAAGGACGAGGACCGAAAGAGAGCCGGAGGGGGGCTAGGGGCCAGCCTCACACCAGGGCGGCGCGGCCCAGCCCCTGGCCGCGCCCCCTATGTGTGAGGAGCCCCTGGCAGCCCCCTGATGATGCCACTTCGCCTATATAAAGCCTCGGGACGGAAAACCCTAGGGGAGTCAGCAAAATTTGCAGAACAGTTCCGCAGCGCCACCGCCGTCGAAGCCAAATTTCGAGGGACAGAAGTCTCTATTCCGGCACCCTGCCGGGATGGGGAAGTGCCCCGGGAGCCATCTCCATCGGTCTCCATCGTCGTCTCCGCCGTCTCCATTGACCTCACTGCCATCTCCATCAACCTTGTTGTCTCCTATGATGAGGAGGGAGTAGTTCTCCCCCGGGGCTGAAGGCTCTACTGGTAGCTATGTGGTTCACCTCTCTCTCCCATGATGTGATCTTTATGTGATCATGAGCTTTGTATCATGTTGAATAAGTAGATGCTACTCTTCATCATTATGTGTACTCTAGTGGTGTTATTAAAGTAATCTATTTCTCCTGCCATGGTGTAACGGTGACAGTGTGTGCATCGTGGTGGTACTTGGTCTAGGCTACGATTGTGATCTCTTACGGATTATGAGAATAATTATCACTATGATAGTATTGAAGTGATGTATTCCTCCTTTCATGGTGTAATGTTGACAGTGTGTGCACCGTGTTAGTACTTGGTCTAAGTTATAATAATATTTATCTTGAGTTGTGATTTGATTTGGATATCTCTATGAGTGGTGTTTGTCAAGTACTTGATGAACTTTAAGGGCTGCTTCTGTAGCCACTACGCAATGATTAGTGTTATTCAATAGGAGAGTAATTCAGAGTAGCATAGTGAAGAGAAGTTATTTATTTGTTCAATTATGTTATATTTGTTGGGAGTGTGTCCACTAGTGAAAGTATGATCCCTAGGCCTTGTTTCCAAGCTTTGCACACCGTTTACTTGCTGTTTTGTTACTTGTTTGCTTGCTGCCATTTTTATTCCAGATTGCATTTACTACTTATAATCATCTATACCACTTGTATTTCACCATCTCTTCGCCGAACTAGTGCACCTATACATCTGACAAGTGTATTGGGTGTGTTGGGGACACAAGAGACTTTCTGTATCATAATTGCAGGGTTGCTTGAGAGGGATAGCTTTGACCTCTTCCTCCCTGAGTTCGATAAACCTTGGGTGATCCACTTAAGGGAAACTTGCTGCTGCTCTCCAAACCTCTGCACTTGGAGGCCCAACACTGTCTACAAGAACAGATGCGTGCGTAGACATCATCTGACCAGCTCCCTTGCAAAATTAATGACAAGCAGATGAAGCTGCCTAGTCGGGGGGTATTTAATTTAATATGGAAGATAGCAATTCCGACCACTACGTCCTCATGAGCTAAAAACAGTGGCACAAAATGAGAAGTATTTGAAAGTTTTGAAAGGTAGCACATGAAAATTTACTTGGAATGGCTTGCAAATACCATGCATAGGAATTTATAGTGGACTCTTTGGTAGACTTGGTTTTTGGTAATTGGATGCACGAGAAGTATTCCCTCTCAGTACAAGTGAAGGCTAGCAAAAGACTGGGAAGCGACAATCGAGAGAGCAATAGCTGTCATAATAATGCTTGCGACAAAACAAAATTAATATAGGCATAAAAATGATACAAGAACTCTGAGGCAAAGTAAATCATAGAGGCTTGATTGACTTTTTGTTCAGTCATGTGTATGCTTGAACATGTGCCAAGTTGATTCAAATGAAACTTTCAGAGGAGGATACCACAATATCATACAATATTATGAATAAAACAATGCAAGCAAGCATCTACATGACATGCTACAAACTATTAGTAAATTGGAACTAATCATATGAGAGCCAGAACTACAAAGCATCCATTAAATAACATATACCTTACATGAACCGACTAAGCATGTCCACATAGATGAGTATATGTACAAAAATGAAAACAAATAGAGTTCATACCAGCCTCTTACCACATCTCGGATTGTCATATGTCGTCATTATTGCCTTTCACTTGTGTGGCTTCAATAATATGAAGTGAATACCAAGCTCCAATGGAGTCACGGGAGACTGAACTCTGCAACAAACTTTACAAAACCGAAGAAGAACAACAAATATTTTTGGGTTTTTGATTTTTGAAACAAGAACAGAAGGAAATAGCAAACAAAGCAAAATATTTTTGGATTTTTCAAATATCAAACCAAAAATAGAAAGCAAAGCAAACCAAAGCTAGAAAACTAAAAAGGCAAACAAAGAGAAATAACAGAAATATTTTTGGTCTTTTTGTGTTTTGGAAAGAAGAAATAAGAACGAGAACAATAAAGAAAGCGAAACATGGATATACAAAGGACCAACAAAATATAATATGTAGATGAGTGAATCGTTGGCGTACCTCCCCCCAAGCTTAGGCTTTTGGCCTAAGTGGAGATCAATCCCAGCTCGGCCAACTCGGCCATGAAGTGGCACCTCCAAAGTGTGACGAAGAAGTAACTTCGTCCTGGTACGAGCTCGAGGACGCCCCGGCGTGGTATGTGGTGTAGTGATCGGCAGACGCCTCCTCCTCCTCCTGGTCCACTGCACCATGCTGAACATGGAAGCCGAGCAACCTAAGCTGCTCGTCCAACTCCTCCTTTGAGCGCGACCACGGCCTCCTATGAATAGTGAACAAAGTGGACTGCGGCAAGGGAATTTCCCTTTCCTCTCCATCAATGAATAACATTCTATAAACTAATTTCCCTGCACATGAGTTAGCAGTAACAAAGTGATGGAGCTTCATGGCAGCAAGATCGAGCCTCTGTGGAGCCAACAATATATCATGAGGAGCAATAGAAAGTCCTAGAGCAGCAACAATGCGCGCGACAACAATGCCTCCATAAATAGGTCCCCTAGCGGCTAGGCGACAAGCAATAAGAGCACCGAGGTTATACTTCTTGCTAACATCAAGAGTGGTAGCTAGAAAAGCTAAATGATAGTTAGAGATATTGCTAGTGTTCCCCCTACCAAGAATGCTAGTGGCAAGATAGTAAGTAAAATATCTAATAGCTGGGAGTTGAATGTTTCTTATCTTGCCACGCTGTGTTGTACGGTCATCATCATTAGTTACTCCCCGGTAGAGCTCCAACAAATCAGTAGGTTGTTGCAGCATCTTCTTGGTTGTCCCAAACATGGGAATACCTAGAATATCACAAAACTTCTCCAAAGACATGGTGATAGACTTATCATAAATCTTAAATGCAATGGAAGGCTTGAAATGAGAGTTAGTGAATTTAAAGCTTTCAACGAAAATCTTTGTGAGCAAAGCATATTGATTGCTCTCATCCATCATGTATGTAGTCAATCCAACCCTATTGACAAGGAGTAAGAAATCATCAAGAATCCCTGCATCACTCAAAAAGTTAGCACAAGGGAAGGTGGATGGATGCGCATCTCCATCGTCCCCCTCAATGTTCGGTGACATAAGATCTTCATTGTAGGATATCCTATTTTAAGCAGTAGATCTTGAAGGCCTTGATGACCTTGGTGCTTCTCTTTCAAAGACTTCTCCATAGGTGTAGTTGTCCATGTCCCTTTTCTGAAATTTTTGACAAACCTCATAAAAATGATTTTGAGACAAACAAGTGTAGGAAAGTACTATAGGGAGTTACTAGAGAGCTAACATGCATCAAAATAACATTTCTAAGCAATAGAACAGGCATGCAAACTCATTTCACCTGCAGCCTATAGAGCTAAAATACTCAAGAAATACTTCACTAAACAAAATTCTACTTGGACAATCAAAGGAGTCACATACCGGAGAACAAATACTCCAAATCTCAGCAACAATGATGGGCTGAGCAAGGAGATCGAAAAATCGAGATGGAGAGCAGCAAGAACACGAGTTTGAGCTAGGGTGTCATGATTTTTCGGGAGAGAGAAAGAGCTGGGGGTGAAGAGATAAGTGAGAGGCCAGGGGGCCCCCTCACCATAGGTGGGCGCGACCAGGGCTGGGCCGCGCCCCTGGTGGTGAGGTGGCATCGTGGGTCCCCCTCAGGTCTCCCAGGTGCCTCTCTTCCCCATTTTTGACATAAAAATTTAAAAAGATTTTTCTGGAATTTTTCCAGAAACTTTATTTTCGAGGATTTTTCAGAAATTGACAACAGATTCAAAACTCGGGAAAACAAAGATGGCACGATTGCAAGCAAATCAAAACCAATTATGCAGTAGCTCTAAGATATTCTAATCATGTAACTAACAAAGGGAACAAAAATGGTGAAAGTAAAAATGAGTGAGGTTGAGTAAATGCGGTGAAAACGAAGTTTCATTCATATAAAATCACTTTGTTAACAAGGTTGATCAAGTCTTGTTACCAAACTAATTTTATATGAGGCAAAACTTTGCATTTCACTATATGCTTATGTTACCTCGACCTTGATAGGCATAGTCCCAATCATAACAGTTTTATATTCTTCCTTGGGCTTTTGCTCTGAACAAATAATCTGACCGACTCTGATGGTCTCAACATTCTTGATTGAATTTAGAGCATTCTTTCTATCAATCTTCTTGGGAAAATAAACCGTGTATTCTTTGTCATTGACATTAAAAGTTACTTTTCCTTGATTGCAATTAATAACCGCACCCGCAGTATTTAGAAAAGGTCTCCCAAGAATAATAGACATATTATCATCTTCAGGCATTTCTAACACAACAAAGTCAGTTGATATTAAACAACTGTTAGCAACTTGAACAGGAACATTTTCACATATACCAATAGGAATAGTAGTAGACTTATCAGCCATTTGCAACAATATATCAGTTGATACCAACTTTTCTAGATCAAGTCTCTTATAAAGAGAAAAAGACATGACACTAACTCCGGCTCACAAATCACATAAAGCAGTTCTAACATAGTTATTTTTAATGGAGCAAGGAATAGTTGGTATACCTGTATCTCCAAGCTCCTCTGGAACTTTACCATCAAAAGAATAATTAGCAAGTAAAGTGGAAATTTCCTCATTAAGAATCTTCCTTTTGTTAGTAACAATATCTTTCATATACTTTGAATAAGGAGGCATTTTAATAGCTTCGGTCAAAGGAATTTGCAAAAATAAAGGTCTCATCCATTCACAAAACCTGTTGTAGTGTTATTCTTCCTTGGACTTGTGTTTCTTACCAGGTGACAAGGGTATAGTTAATAGAGCCCGTTAGTTGAGTACCCCTGAGGCCCGTTAAGCTAGGCTCAATTGTAATAATAGTCGAATACGAGTTCTTACCGTATGTCGATATTGTAATCTGTAACAGACCCTACCTGATCCTCGAGACCTGGCCACCTATATATAGGGGCCAGGAGGGGACGGCGTAGGGAAGATTGAAAGCAAGCCAGGTTGAACACCCAAGTTTACTTTCGATATACACTTATTTCGACTAACCTTACCTTCGAGTTCATCTGATGCCCTGTCTCCCCGATCCTAAGTCCTTCATCTAGGACATTTGTCGAGTTAACCCTCGTCAATTGGCGCCGACCGTGGGGACTCTGGGCGTTGGAATCATGAATTCGACGGCTTTTTCGTTTTTAGCCAACAGCAGTTCAGAACTCGACGGAAATCAAGAGATGGAGTTAACAATTGGAAGTTTGAGCATCTTCGTCGGGCCATCGGGTTCATCCCGCCTCTCGGATTTGACGAAACCAGATCCGTCGGCGAGCAAGCCAGAAACAGAGGTAATGTTGGAATCATCAGAAGGCTCTTCCAGTGAGGTAAACTCACCGGTCAGCTTGGAAAAAGCACCAATCGCAGAAGGCGACAAAATTTGGGAAAATTTCGACTCAGAAGAAAGGGTGTGTCAAACACACAACAGCGCAAGGGACTTCGCCGTTGGAAGCAGTGGCGTCTCCAAAGTACATCAGCTATGCATCATTATCACCGAAGCAGAAGAAGAAAACAACAACGAAGGAAGTAAAAAGGTCGACAGGCAAGTCGACAAAATAAAAGAACACAACAAAAAGGAGAAGGAGAAAGTCCACGTTTCGGCTGGCGAATGGAGAATGATCAAGTCAGCTATCAATCATGGTACAGAAGTACCCGAAGGATCGAGAAGAGAAGTTCTAATGGGATATCAATATGCATTATACCAACATAGGAAGAAGCTAAGGGAAGAAAGAGACACGGTTTTTCAAGACAATAACAGCGTATCAAGGGAGGAATACTGGGATGACTATAGTGAGGATTCCGAGTACAGCAGAGAAAGGCGCGGAGACCCAAAACACAACAGGGGGGCAACAGCACGCAGCAGAATGGAAAGGTACTCGAGGAGCCTTACCCCACAGCTAGAAGAGGAGAAAGATGACTTCATACAAGAAACGCCAGAAGCAGCGTTGATAGCAGCACAGGCGTATTTACTAACTACAAGGCCAGAACCCAGGGATCCGCGAGAAGATATGCACCGAGCCGCGATACGGAGCCTCGAGATAGTGGAGAGCAAGATCAGGGAAAAAGGTCCAGAGATAAAGTCGACAAGCTACAAGGAAAAGCAAAAGGAGAAGCTCGGATACAACTTCGCAGATAACGAGTATAGCGAGTCATCAGAAGAGGAAAGGCGACAAAAGAGGAAGGAGGCCGTAAGAAATATAATAGCGCAGGCTCGAGTAAATAAATCACGCCACGCCTAGAGGGAAGAAAATTATGAAGACGACGAAAAAGAGATGGGCGCGTTATGCTTTACCCGCAGGGTTCGCAAAACGCGGGTACCCAAAGGATTCAAGTTACCGCACGACCAGCAAAAATATGACGGGTCGCAAGAACCTACCCTATGGTTATCGGATTATCTGCAGGCAGTACAGATATTAGGGGGAACAAAAGCGACTGTAATGCAAAGTTTGCAATTGCACCTCACCGGCGCAGCACGGTCCTGGTTGAATACCCTACCTAATGAATCCATTGGAAGCTGGGGAGAACTCAAAAGCCAATTTGCAAGAAATTTCCGTTCGACATACAAGCGTCCAGCGTCACTGGAGGACGTCAAAGCGTGTGTGCAAAGGAAAGGTGAAACTCTACGTTCTTATATACAACGATGGAGTGTAATCAAAAACTCAGCAGAAGACGTCTCCGATGAACGAGCAATAGACGCTTTTTCGGCCGGCCTTCATCGATCAGATCTTGTGGAAGAGATAGGAAGAACGAGGCCAACGACAGTAGCTGAACTAATGGAAGAAGCCAACAAATTCGCTGATGGAGAGGACGCATATAATAACAAAAGAGGACGATCACCAGAAGTCGACATAACGAGTAAGCAAAGGAGACGACACCGTAGTAGGGATAATCAAGAAAGGCGGAACCAGGTAGCTGCGGGTTATGGAGCAAGGAAAGAAGAAGAAGACGAAGGCAAGAGGTTTCAAACAAAGGGAACAGAAAAATCGAAATACTCCGGCCCCTCGGACGAGGATATGCTATACGGGCCTTGTCGAATCCATTATGCCTATCTCGATGGAAAAAGGGTTTCAAATCATCAGATGAAGGATTGTAGAACTTTCCTGAGATTACAATGCGCCATGGGTTCAAACCAAGGAGGATGGCAAGGAGAGAAGCACACAAGTCAAGGATATCAAATGCAAAGGCTAGCAAGGCACCTAGAGTCAAAAGTTTACATATCAGCTATGATTCAACCGGTGCCTAAGTGGAAGAAAGAGCGAAAGAGCATATCCAGGCAAGTAAACCTAGCAATATCATCACCACCAGCTACTACAGAGTACTTGCGGTGGTTAGATCAACCAGTTAAGTTCAGTAGAGCAGACCACCCAAGGAAAGTTCCCAGGCCAGGCCATTCGCCTATGGTTTTAAAGGCGCAAATAGGAGGGTACGACATCGGAAGAGTATTCACGGATGCAGGGAGCGGCATAAACCTAATATATGCTAGAACCCTAAAGGCAATGTGCATCTCGCTATCGAGTCTGAAGCCAACAGATTGCTCCTTCCATGGAATAGTACCAGGAGCCGCAAACTACCCTTTGGGAAGAATAAAACTCGACGTCTGATTTGGCAGTAGCAGCAAATACCGCAGAGAGAAGCTGGAATTTGAAGTTATGGACCAGCCATCACAATACCATGCAATCCTGGGGCGCCCAGCATTTGCAAAATTCATGGCAGTACCTCATTACGCGTATCTTATGCTAAAAATCCCAGGACCCAAAGGAACAATTACAGTGCAAGGGAGCTTTGAAGTAGCCAACACATATGACAGAGAATTCAATAGGATGGCGCAAACCTTCGGCATGATAGCGAAATATGAGAGGCTAAAAGGAGAAACGGATCATAATGTGCTACCCGACGGTGGACGATCCCTGCCAGATCAGGCTTTCGACACAACTCAGGACTCGAAGAAGATCCAGGTCCACCCTACAGATCCAAACAAAACGACATCAATTGCGGTGAACTTGGATCCCGCATAGGAAAGCGTGCTCGTCGAGTTCCTCCGTGAGCGCTGGGAAATCTTCGCCTGGTGTCCATCAGACATGCCAGGGGTTCCCAGGGAACTCGTCGAGCATGCATTAAATGTAGATCCCAAGGCAAAGCCAGTCAAGCAACCATTGCGACGATTTGATGAACCTAAAAGGAACGCGATAGCATCAGAATTGCACAGGCTAGAAAATGCCAGATTTATCAGAGAAATCAAAACTTTGAGTTGGGTATCCAATCCAGTTATCGTACCCAAGAAGAACACAGACGTACAAAAAGTATGTGTCGACTACATATCTCTCAACAAGCATTGTCCAAAGGATCCCTTCCCTCTACCCCGCATCGATCAGATAATTGATTCAACAGCGGGATGCGCAAGTCTTTCCTTTTTGGACGCATATTCTGGTTACAACCAGATCAAATTGAAGAAAGAAGACAAAGAAAAGACGGCGTTCATCACACCGTACGGAGTGTTTTGCTACCAAGTAATGTCGTTCGGCCTAAAAAATGCAGGAGCAACTTATCAACGGATGATGCAAAACTGCCTCGGGAGCCAAATAGGACGCAACATCCAAGTCTACATTGATGATGTAGTCATCACCACAAGAGAGGAGAAATCTCTAATCAGCGACTTGGCAGAAACCTTCGACAACCTGAGCAGGTACAAGCTTAAGCTTAACCCGACAAACTGTTCCTTCGGCGTATCGGCAGGACAACTTTTGGGGTTCCTGGTATCAGCACGAGGAATAGAGGCGAACCCAGAGAAGATTCAAGCAATTTTAACAATAGGGAAACCCACGAAACTACACGACGTACAGAAACTTGCAGGACGCGTCGCGGCATTAAGTCGCTTCATTGCTCGATTGGGAGAAAAGGCGCTTCCTTTCTATGCACTTATGAAGAAGTTAGATGATAAATTTGAATGGACAGATGAAGCAGACGCAGCTTTTGCACAGCTGAAAAAAGTGCTTTCCACGCCGCCAGTGCTGGTCGCACCAAAAGAAAAAGAACCACTACTACTCTACATCGCCGCAACCCATCAGGTGGTGAGTACAGTATTAGTAGTTGAAAGAAGTGAAGAAGGAAAAGCCCACGGCGTCCAGAGGCCGGTATATTTCATCAGTGAAGTATTATCTCCGACAAAACAAAGGTACCCGCATTATCAAAAGCTTGCATATAGTGTTTTCACAACTGCACGAAAACTGCGACAGTACTTTGCGGTGCACCCAATTATAGTGATCAATGAAGCGCCACTATCGAACATATTGAACAATCCTTCAGGAACAGGACGTGTCTCTTTGTGGGGAATTGAATTATCTCCCATGGACATCATGTATGAAAAAGGGAAGGCAATCAAGTCGCAAATCTTGCCAGATTTCACAGCAGAATGGCTGGAGCTGTAGAGCACGGGACCGCCAGATCTATCGAGTGTCCGGACAATGTATTTCGACGGTTCTAAGAGAGTACAAGGTGCAGGCGTGGGAGTAATCTTGATATCGCCACATGGTGACAAACTGAAGTACGTCTTAAGGATGAGTTTTCCGCAGGCTTCTAACAATGAAGCAGAATACGAGGCTCTACTACATGGAATGAAGATGGCCAAAGCGTGTGGAGCAACTCGACTAAAAATATTTGGGGATTCAAACCTTGTCGTCCAACAAGTTATGAACAGATGCGACACAATCAATGACAACATGATGGCCTATAAGAACTTATACCACTATCTCAAAGGAACATTTGATGGATGCGAAGTCTTGCACATCAGCAGAAACAGCAATGAAGAAGCCGACAACTTAGCAAATATCGGGTCCCAGTGTCTACCCGTGCCATCTGGAGTATTCTGGGAGGAAATAGTGGAAAGGTCAATAAAAAGTATCAAAAGTTCGACTACTGCAGCAGGCTCGGGGGCTACGCCGGAACCCGAGGAAGTCATGATGATAGAAGAAACCTGGATGCAGCCATATCTCGCATATATGATAAATAAACAGTTACCAGAAGATGCAGTGGAAGCCAAGAGGATAACCCAACGATCGAAAGCGTTTGTTGTGTTGCAGGGGAAATTATACAAGAAAAGTATTACCGGCATTTTGCAGTGTTGCGTAACGCCTCAGGAAGGACAAGTAATACTAAAAGATATACATGGCGGAGTGTGCGGCCATCACGCTAGCAGCAGGGCAATAGCGGCAAAAGCGTTCCAAGCAGGATTTTATTGGCTAACAGCCATCGAATACGCGAAAGATATAGTCCAGAAGTGTGAAGCATGTCAAAGATTCGCATCTCGACCACATGCACCAGTAGCAGAGCTACAGCCAATACCGTTGTCCTGGCCCTTTGCACAATGGGGCCTCGATATGGTGGGAAAATTGCACAAATCTTGGCCAGGAGGACATGTTTACATGCTAGTGGCAGTCGATAAATTTACCAAGTGGGTGGAAGCGGCCCCGGTAACAACTCAAGATTCGACAGCAGCAATCAACTTCATCAAGTCAATAGTGTTCCGTTTCGGTGTACCATATAGCATCATCACGGACAACGGGACAAACTTCACTTCAAAGGAATTCAAGAGTTACTGCGAAGGACTAGGAATCAAACTCAAATTTGCATCTGTGGCACACCCAAAGACAAATGGGAAAGTCGAAAAGGCCAATGGCCTGATATGTAGTGGGATAAAAAAGAGGCTCTTAGCACCTCTCGAGAAAGCCAAGAGCACTTGGGTAGATGAATTGCCCTCCGTTCTTTGGAGTCTAAGAACGACGCCTAACGCAGCAACTCAAGAAACTCCTTTCTTCCTGGTCCATGGCGCAGAAGCTGTGCTTCCAGTCGAAGTTACTCACGAGGCTCCAAGAGTGATGACATATGACGAAACAACATCAACAGAAGCATTGCAAGATGATGTCGATGCACTAGATGAAGCAAGAGATAAAGCATTAGAAAGAGCCACGCAGTATCAACAGAGCCTACGAAACTACCATAGTAGTCGATTCCGTCCACGATCCTTTGTGATGGGAGATCTAGTTTTGCGACTCAGGCAAGACAGTCACGGCAAATTGGAGTCCCCTTGGGTGGGACCTTACATCGTCACAGAAGTAATACCAGGAGGAGCCTATCGACTACAAGACAAGAAGACAGGAAAAGACGAGGGCAACCCGTGGAATGCGGAGCAGCTACGACGTTTTTACGTGTAGAGTAAATCTAGTGGTATCAGTAAATTCGAGTTAACCTTCTGAACCCAGAACATGAGGCCATAGGCTGGGTTCCTTGGGTCGAACTCGACAAAATTGTATAAATATTTCTACTTCTCTGCTCGGGGGCTTAAACCCTCGGGTCGTACGAAAGAAACTTTTATCATGACATGGAGATCTTTTTTCACTGCAAGGTTGTGCAGACAACCCGATATCCTTCAAAGCAATTGGTTCACAAAGAACCCGATATATATAAAGCATACCTCAGAACAATGATTTGTTTTCATGGTACTATTAAAAGCATCACAGCAAAGTATGAGTATTCATTACAGATAGTACGGCAGCAAGGACACTATCAAAAGAAATTACATAAAAGCAAATCCTAATGAAAGTGGACTTCAGCTTCATATTCCTTCTGGCACTGGGTGCCGTCATAGATCTTTACATCAAACTTTGACGTGCCGATGTGGAAGTCGAAGGTCATGAAGAAGCCTTGGTGGAGATCGTGGTCTTCTGCAAACTGTGACCAGCCACCCTTGAAGTATTGCTCGCCGTCGCCATCATACCA
The DNA here is from genome assembly GCA_007115705.1 of Dactylis glomerata. Taxonomy (NCBI): domain Eukaryota; kingdom Viridiplantae; phylum Streptophyta; class Magnoliopsida; order Poales; family Poaceae; genus Dactylis; species Dactylis glomerata. The sequence goes on from QXEO01000553.1 coordinate 146,033, forward strand.
AACCTCCACTTCGTATGGAGTCCCTCCGCCAGATTGTTCACGAAGAACCGCTTCTCGCAGTTCTCGCCCATCCATGAACTTGGTGAAATTCAGTGGCAGGCGCTGAATCTCGCGGCACTGCGCCATGGTAATGCAGAAGAAAGAAAATATTCTGGGAGGAGCAGCGGGAGCAGCGGTAGCAGCAGGAGGAGGAGCGCTGGGACCTGGAGCAGCGCCAGTCACCTTGGGTTTGTTCTTACTGCCAGGTGGGCGGCCAGGACGACGCTTGACTGGAGCGGCCGATGACGATCCTGCGGCGGCCGGAGTTGTTTTATTCTTGCTTCCACGAGGGTGGCCCTGACCTCGCGGCGCCACTGGAGAGCCAAGGTTCAAACGAGAACCATCTGCGTCAGCCATGTGGAAAAGTGGGAAGGATGGAAACCCTAGATGAAAAGAGAAGACGATGCGGCGGAGGAGGAATCTGATTAGGGTTTTTACCCTTGCCAAAGATGCTTTATTTATAAGCATGTATTATCGGGCCCCCATGATAAGCAAGGCCCATAAACATATTTACAAAGGAGTTAAATTCTGCACATACCAGACGATAATAGCAAAGGAAAAAAATGAAGAGTGTGGCCAACAGATATGAAAACCTTCGCCTTGGGCTCGGGGGCTTATAAACAGGAGAAATTAGAAGAACGAAGAAGAAGTGAATTTTGAGCCTATGATTGACTACAAGTATCCAACCATAGCCTCGGGGGCTACTCCCATCGGGAGCGCTGAGCGCGCACCTGATAGAGGATGAGACAATCAATAGTGAAGATGAAGAAAGTCTACCATGCAAACTTCGACTACGTAGTCGACAACATATAGAGCGATTACTCCCATCGGGAGGTACTTGGAAGAAGTTAATATAAATTCAAAATTCTTTGATTTTATCAGTCAAAAGAGACTGCGACATAAGATTCTCGAGTTGCGTTATCGCAACGAAACTCGAAAGCCGTGATTTATCATGAAGGTAAGACCCTGGGATCCGTCCTATGTGGCCTGGTATACGCACATGGATGCGCTCTGCTGGCATGTATCTGTGTCTACGACGCGAAGAAAGTCCTGGTGGACGCACTGGGTACTCTGAGAATCACTGGGATTCATTCTTTGTAAGACCTAAATGCGGCAAAAGAGTGGGTTTGACCGGTATCCCGAATTCAAGTCCAAGGGGATTGAATTTGAAGTAGGTGACAAGTATCTGTTCTGGCAATTAACTGACCTCTTGATCCGTCAGAGTTGTCAGGCTTGTTCATCAAAACCCCTTGCGAAAAATTATTATGAAAATAAGTCGAAAGACCAAGTCGAAGATTTGAAGATATGAAGAAGTCGAAGAATTGATCAAGTCGAAGATTTAAAGATTAGAGATTCAACCCGAATCTGCAATTCTGGTAGAATCTCAGGGGCTACTGACAAGGGTATAGTTAATAGAGCCCATTAGTTGAGTACCCCTGAGGCCCGTTAAGCTAGGCTCAATTGTAATAATAGTCGAATACGAGTTCTTACCATATGTCGATATTGTAATCTGTAACGGACCCTACCCGATCCTCGAGACCTGGCCACCTATATATAGGGGCCAGGAGGGGACGGCGTAGGGGAGATTGAAAGCAAGCCAGGTTGAACACCCAATTTTACTTTCGATATACACTTATTTCGACTAACCTTACCTTCGAGTTCATCCGACGCCCTGTCTCCCCGATCCTAAGTCCTTCATCTAGGACATTTGTCGAGTTAACCCTCGTCACCAGGAAAAGGCATTGGTTTCTGCACCCAAGGTTCTCTCTCATTACCATGCTTGTTGGCAATGAAGTCCTCTTTGGTGTACTTTGCATTCTTAGCAAGCTTGTCTGTTTCCTCTTCAACTTCTTCTTTATCGGTAGCATTACCTGGTTCAGTTTCAGCATCGGAAATAGAAACACGGTTAGGATCTTTACCTGCTTCAGAGGATTCTGCAACTGTTTTATGCTTCTTCTTCTTCTTGGAAGGAATATCATCTCTTGAAGTGCGTTGAGAATCTTGTTTGATCCTCTTGGGATGTCCTTCAGGATATAAAGGGTCTTGAGTGGTAGCACCTCCTCTCGTGCGTATTTCACACGCTTGTTTTTCTCTTGCGGCATTAACTAGCAAGTCTTTTTGCACCTTGGTAAGCTGATCAATTTGAGTCTGAACTATTTGAAAATGTTTAACAAGTATCTTCACATCATTGGAGGTTCTCTCCACAATATCCTGCAACTTGTTAATAGCTCTAGAATTTTCCAACAAATGTTTTTGCACCCTCTTATTAAAATTATCTTGCTTAACAATAAAATTATCTAACTCATCTAAGCATTGATCAGGAGGTCTAGAGTAAGGAATATCTCTATCATCAAAGCGTTGGAGAGAGCGTACCTCAATAGTAGATGAGTGAGGGATTGGCTTACATAATTCTTCTATAGGAGGTAAGTTATTCACATCTTCGGATTTAATACCTTTCTCCTTAAGAGATTTCTTGGCTTCCCTCATAACTTCATCATTTAATTCAATCATTCCTCTCTTCTTCGGTGTTGGCTCTGGAGCTGGCGCAGGTGTTGGTGCTGGTGTTGGCTCAACTAGAGTCCAATCATCATGATTCTGGCTTATTTTAGCCATTAGTTCTTCAGCTTCGGCAGGAGTTCTTTCCCTAAAAACACAACCAGCATAACTATCCAAATATGTCTTAGATTCATCAGTTAGTCCATTATGAAATATATCAAGGAGTTCATTTTTAGGCAATGGCTCTTTAGGCAAGGCTCTAATTAAAGAGAAAAACCTTGTCCAAGATTCAGGCAATATCTCTCCTTTTCCCTGTTCAAAGTCAAAGATTTTCTGCACAGCAGCATGCTGAGCACTAGCAGGAAAATATTTCTGAAAAAAAGCATTAACCAAAGCAATAGGACTATGAATAGATCCAGGAGACAAATTATTAAACCAAGTTTTAGCTGCATCTTTCAACGAAAAAGGAAAAATCTTAGCAACAAAGTAAGTGCGAAGCTTAATATCATCAGAAAACAAATTACTCAAAGTAGAAAGCTCATTCATGTGCTCCATAGCACTTTCATTCTCAGTACCACAAAAAGGTTCTTTCTCAACAATAGATATGTAAGATAAATCTAAAGAGAAATCATAATCCTTATCTCTATTATTTATGGGAGAAGCAGCAAACTTAGCATCAGGAGACAATTTATATCTAACAGCACGTCTCGCTAGAAGTTCCTTAACAGCTTTAGCATCACGAGTAGCCTGAGCTTTGGCAATAAAATCATCGTCAAGCTCAATATAAGCGTCATCAAAATCATCACTAGGACATTCCCTAGACTCAGGTGAACTAACAGGTGTAACAGTGGTGTTTCCCATCTTAGCTCTAGCAATTGTAGCATCTAAAAAGGAACCTAGCAAACCACTCTCATCAAGCACAGTAGAAGCATCATCTAAATTATCAGTGGCATTTTCAAACTCAGCAGAAGAAGTAGCAGTAGCGTGTGCGTGTGGTGGTGTAAGCAACTTACTCATAACAGATGGTGAATCAAGAGCAACAGAGGTGTTCAGAGTCGTACCTCTTCTTGTAGTGGATGGCAATATAGGAACTTTTCTATCATGAGGTTTACCCATGATGAAAGGATTGCAGCGAACAAAATGAATCCCAAGTGAACTTACAAATAAGGCTATGCTCCCCGGCAACGGCGCCAGAAAAATAGTCTTGATGACCCACAAGTATAGGGGATCACAACAGTCTTCGAGGGAAGTAAAACCCAAATTTATTGATTTGACATAAGGGAAGCCAAAGGATATTTATAAGCCTTAACAGATGAGTTGTTAATTCAGCTGCACCTGGAAACAGACTTGTTCGCAGCGGTTTATCAGTAGCAACAGTTTTATAGTGGTGATAGTAGTGAAACAGTAACAGTAGTAGTAAAATAAAAATGGTAATAGTAGCAATAGTAAATAGTAGGATCAAATACTGTAGGCATAGGGATGGATGTACGGGCGTTGCATGGATAAGATAATTCATGAAATCAGTGAGACATGGGCAATTGCAGGTAAATAATGATAAAGCATCCTAGTACTAACAATCATAGGCATGTGTTCCGTATATAGTCATACGTGCTCGCAATGAGAAACTTGCATGACATCTTTTGTCCTACCAGCCTGTTGCAGCAGGGCCTTAAGGGAAACTACTGGTAATTAAGGTACTCCTTTTAATAAAGTACCGGAGCAAAGCACTAACACTCGGTGAACACATGTGATCCTCACATCATAGTCATCCCCTCCGGTTATCCCAATTTCTGTCACTTTGGGGCCTCGGGTTCCGGACAACAATATATGTATACAACTTGCAGGTAAGATCATAAATAACAAGTATCATCATATAATAATAACAAGTTCAGATATGAGATCTTGGCACTTGGGCCCAAAGTGACAAGCATTAAGCACAACAAGTTGCAACAATGTCATAAGCACTAATAAAAGATACTAGGCACTATGCCTTAACAATCTCATAGCAAATTACATGAACAATCTCATCCAATCCCTACCACCCCCTTCGCCTACAGCGAGAATTACTCACACATGGATGGGGGAGTCATGGATGGTTGATGGAGAGACGTCAGTAATGATGGTGATGAAGATCTCCTCCAAATCCCCGTCCCGGCAGGGTGCCAGAACGGAGTTTCTGGTTCTGAATCACGGTTTCTGATGGTGGCGGCGCAGCGGAAATCTATCTGGCAAAAATGCCCCCCCCCCCCCCCCCCCCCCCCCCCGCGCTCCTTTCAGGTCAGAGGGTATATGTAGGCGGAAGGAGGGGTCGAGGCAATGGCCGAGGCAGCCTCACCACAGGTGGGCGCGGCCAGGGCTGGGCCGCGCCCCCTGGTGGTGAGCCCAGCTCCCTGCCTTTTTATGTATCCTCTTCTGGCTCCGTAGGTCTTCTGGTAAAATAGGATTTTTGCAATATTTTCCAGGATTTTTCCTGAAAGTCGGATTTCTGCACAAAAACAAGACACCAGGGCAATTCTGCTGAAAACAGCGTTAGTCCGTGTTAGTTGTATTCAAAACACACAAATTAGAGGAGAAACAATAACAAAAGTGTTCGGGAAAGTAGATACGTTTTGGACGTATCAAATATTTAGCCAATATGCGGAACCAAGTCATTCCACCGAATCGGTGGAATATGCTCGTTCCTTGCCCACTAATCGCACTCTGATTGGGAAAAAAATCAAAATACCGACCCCTAATCGCTCTCTGACCGAGACCCACCCCTAATCACTCTCGTGTGCTTCGTCTCACTCCTCGTGCCCTCCTCAATCCACTGGCGATGGCGGCCAGTAATCGGGCCAGTGACGGTGGAGGGCGGGCGACGGCCGGAGATCAGGCCGGCGGGCAGGCCAGGCGGCGGGCGGGAAGCTAGCGGGTGACGGCCGGTGGGCAGGCGGCAACAGGCAGGCACGCGGCGGCCGGTGGGCAAGCGGCGGCCAACAAGCATGCGGGAGATGGCCGGCCGGCGGGGAGAAATAGCAGAGGCGGCGGCGGTAGGAGATAAGGAGGCGGTTGGCTGGTGGGGAGAAGTAGCAGAGGCGGCGGCGGTAGGAGATAATAAGCCAATTTTTGGACTAAAAAAAGTATTAAGTCAAATAGTAGCCATTCCATTCTACCTTTTTGTGTGAACCAAACACCGAATGGAACCATTCCGTTCTACTTTTTAGTGTGAACCGAACACTAGAATGGAACCAACCCATTCCAGTAGAATGAAACCATTACATTACGTTCCACTTTGTTCCTGAACCGAACACACCCTAGGATCTCCGCTTGGGTCATCATCCCGTCGGAAAATCTTGACAGGTCCATCCCCATTTCGTTAAAACTGCATACCAGATCATTTGAAATTTCTTAAAGAGTTCATATGTTCATACTTAGTTTCTCTGTATCATAACTTTGTGATATATGTGGTGACTTAGGGAATTATCAGCACGTTTCCTGCTCTGTTACTATACAAAAGTATGTCTGGTTCAACTCTACTTAGGCTATCGAATTGACGATTCCAATATGTATATGAAGGATCATATGCATTCTCGTCTTCATGAATTTTAATTTAACTTTTTTGCTGAATGCGCAAGAAGAGAACTAGGCACTGCAGCAAATGAAAGGAAGGACGACTCTCTTTACAACCAGGGCGAGCCCTAATCGCACTCTAATCACACTCTAGATGGGATAACAAATCAAAATACCGACCCCTAATCGCTCTCTGACCGGGACCCACCCCTAATCACTCCTGTGTGCTTCGTCTCACTCCTCGTGCCCTCCTCAATCCATGGGCGATGGTGGCCAGCAATCGGGCCGGCGACAGTGGAGGGCGGGCGGTGGCTAGAAATCAGGCCGGCGGGCGGGAAGCTAGCGGGTGACGGTCGGTGGGCAGGCGGCGGCCAACAGGCAGGCACGCGGCGGCCAGCAAGCGGGCGGCGGCCAACTGGCAGGCACGCAGCGGCCAGCAAGCGGGCGGCGGCCAATAGGCAGGCACGCGGCGACCAGCAAGCGGGCGGCGGCCGGCGGGCAGGCGGCGGCCAACAGGCAGGCACGCGGCGGCCAGCAAGCAGGCGGCGGCCGGCGGGCAGGCGGCGGCCAGCAAGCATGCGGGAGACGGCCGGCCGGCAGGGAGAAGTAGCAGAGGCGGCGACGGTAGGAGATAAGGAGGCGGCTGGCCGGCGGCGGTAGGAGATAAGGAGGCGGATGGCCGGCGGGGAGAAGTAGCAGAGGCGGCGGCGGTAGGAGATAAGGAGCCAATTTTTGGACTAAAAAAGTATTAAGCCAAATAGTATCCATTCCATTCCACCTTTTTGTGTGAACCAAACACCGGATGGAACCATTTCGTTTTACTTTTTTGTGTGAATCGAACACTAGAATGGAACCAACCCATTCCAGTAGAATAAAATCATTACATTACGTTCTACTTTGTTCCCGAACCGAACATACCCTAAGATACTACACCATGATACATGCCTTTTCAAATGATCTTGTTCAGTTGTTTGATCTGTCTTCCCAGATGATCAAGCGCTCTATTCTATAATTTGGTACATCACATTTCTGTACTCCCCACCCGCACACCACACCACCCCGAGCATATCATCCATTAAGTGTGCATCTTCCTCATTCATGCAGACACCTCTTCCCTCCTTTTACTCGTTATTGCTTGTCCATTCACTCATGTGACCAAGACGAAAGAGATCATGGAGCCTCTGTGGGAGCATGATTGGATCTTGAACACAAGGGAGTGAGTTTGGTGTCAACCAACCCGGCTCCAACGGGGGCCCTTAGAACCATATGCATGGTCGATAACCTTGTATTGGAGAAGGCGGTGATTACAATGTTGATGGTTAGAGGTTATTGAAGTTGTTATTTTCTTGATGTGTGTAGGCTTTTTGACATGCCGCAAGCGTGCATGTTGCTTGATAAGTACAAATGAACTTTGTGTTGCAATTACCTAAGTGTGTTGCAAGGGGTACATTCATGTAGCAAATGTCCTTTTTTTAATTGCATTTACTTTGTTTTTTGTTTTGCGTATGTCGTGGTCCATTTTCCCAAACTCTTTGTTGAATGAATGGGGATTTGTTGCATATATCAAGTGTTTTATTGCATGGAAGTGTTTACCATGTTGCAATGTTTTTGCACCTTTTTTACAAACCACTTGAAAAATATTAAAGCAATGTTGTATAGGCACCTACAAAAATCATTGAATGAGTTTTATGGTGTAAACGATCTAGCGGTCCAAAATTCACCTTTAAGTGACATTGAACAACCCTCTTTTTCCTTTTGTGAAGAAAATATATAGAGCGAGAGAGTAACCGATTACCCTCTGTTGGACGATCTACACCTATAGCCCCAAATACATCAACGAAGCTTGCGAGTCCATGCTTCGTTCACATATTGTCACCGCCGTGAGCCACTACGGATGTTCACTCGGACTGTGATTCCAACTCAAATCTCTTGGTGACAACACGCGTACTCCTTGGCAAATAAGGGTCTCATGAGGATCATTTCGGATGGCGGGGAGGACACACTCGGGTCGACGCAGTGTTGGTTACATAGGTTGTTGGGGCACCTTAGGTCTTGTTTGGCAGCCCGGGTTCAAAGTGTATTCACGTGTAATTTACCAGTCCAGCCCGTTACTCGAAAATACACCCCAGAGCCCATTTGGCAGCCCGGTTTCTAACCGTGTAAGCCCGAGAGAAATCCGACAAACGTGTCGGGTCGACGGGTTTCCCAGACGCGAGGGGGGTGAAGTTTTTTTTCCACTTCGGCCGCGGCAGAACGAGCTCCTCGCCGCTCCCCAAGTCCCCATCGGCCCCGCTGCTGCCTCTTCCCCACGAAGACCGCCACCGCTTCCTCCTGACGATGACCGCCAGATCAAGCCGCCGGTCGTCGCCTCCTCGCAGTCCCCTCGGCCGCCGGATCCCGCCGCCTCTTTGCAGTCCCCTTGGCCGCCGGATCCCGCCGCCTCCTCGCCGTCGCCTCCACGCTAGTTCTGTTTAACATAGGAAGGTTGGCGTTCTCTCCGGTATACTCCTTTTCCACCCCACAAGTTGTACTAGGGTTCTTGACAGGTTCTGGATGCAAGCGCATGGTTCTGGATGCAAGTTGTATTGCTCGTATTATTCTTGCTAGGCCGTTGGTTTGTTCTTTTCTGAGTGGCTACAATTGGGAAATGCTGCTCTTGTTGTTTTTGTCCAAAGGGAATCCGATGCCTGACTAAGATTTTTGCTAGGATCCCCTGATTCAAATAAGGCATCGGAGTAGCAGTACAGTATGGTTTCTGTTGATACTTGTTCCTGACCGGTTAACAGATCCTCCTAACCACTGGTATTTCATCACTGGGATCCTCTAACACGCCCTTACCCTCTCCAACCCACACTGATTCAAAAATCTTAGTCAGGAATCGGATTCCCTTTGTTCCGGGGGGGGGGGGGGGGGGGGGGGGGGGGTCGTGTTTGCTAGGATCCCTTAATTCAAAAATCTTAGTCAGGCATCTGATTCTAATCTTAGCCAACGCTGACGCCGGCGACTCCTCCATTCCGCAGCCAGCCAGCCTGCAACGAAGACTCATTCCCATACATCTGAGGCTGCACCTGACGCCACCAACGTCCTCTCAGTACCTATTGCCGCCAACACTGCCTCAGCACCTGCCACCGCTGACGGCGAGCTCCTTCCGCCGTCCCTCTTCGCCAGAAAACATGGATTTGTCTCCTGTAAGTCCTATCCCACCTAGTCCCCTCCTCTCCTATTTGCTACATGTGTGCTTTTCTTCGGTATTGGGCAGGTTTGCAGGGCGAGAAAGACAAAGAGCTGTTGCTGGAAGGTGCGTCTCGCCTTCAGAGAGGAGCATTGGCTGCTCATGAGATGGCTAGGCAAAGGATTCCAAGAGCTAGGATCCAGGAGGATGTTGATGAAGATGAGGAGGTTTCCATCTGAAAAAGCAGAGCGAAAAAGTTCCTTGAGGAGTACCTGGAAGAAGTTTGAAAAGCGTGGGTGAAAGTGTTTTGAAGTTTACTGCAGTTCCCAGTCTGTCTACTTTTGAACTTTGCACTGTCTTCTGTGCTGTAAGTGCTTCGTAAGGTGGTCGTTATGAAACTTTGTATTAGGTTACCTTAGCTGCAGTGCCTCTTGCTGCTGGTCTGTAACCTGGAGTGTTTCCCCGTTGTCGTACTTTTTTATTTTTGTTTTTGGACCTGTAAGACATTTGTTCTGTTATCCTTTGATAATGGAACCCGGCTCCATACGTGGGGACGTATTTTAAAAAAAAGTCCCCTCCTCTCCTCATCTAATGGTAATGAATGACCTAGGGTTTGTGATGCATGAGGTTCCTGATTGGGCATGATTTAGCCCGTTAGATCTAGATTAGAATTTGGTGTCTTGCGGTGATTTCAAACTAGTCTATGTAGAGACCTTAGGTTCTGTAGACGAGGAAGTGATTTTAGTCTAAAGGTAGATGGGATTTCTTTGTGGGCAAGTTTGTTTGTGCGGATTGGATCTTACTGTGTGGTTGTTTTCTGTGACCCGTGTGAGCATCAGCTGAATGTATGTGACAGTATTTGCTAGATTGGAAGGACAAACAATGCAATATAGGTTCTGCCAGTTTCTTCACCTTTTTGCTCATGCTGAACAATGCTTTGCAATTAAAATTATGTAGTTAGCTAGCTTTAGTACTACTTTTGACTTTCCTTTTGAAAGTTCAATGTTTAAATTTTGTATATGGATGTGAAGTAGCTAGTGTGATGGGTATACATCCTATAATCTTTGCACAGTTCTTGACCATTTTCGTTCTTTTGTGGACAGATTTGGAGCACAGTAAACATGCAGCACGTTAATTAGGATTCTTAGTAATAATTCATGAATCTGCTACTCTTGCTATTTTAAAATGTTAGGAATACTAAAAAAAGAGAAAATGTCAGGAAGTATGTCAACCTCTTGCTGCCTCATGCTCTTTTGTACATAATGTTCTGAGTTTGGGTACTTGTTACCGCTGTGGTATTAGCTTCAGTTAGACTATAAAATGTTCTTTTACATTGTTTAGTGCCAACATATGGAGGAGCACAGTCAGTACAAGTTAAATAATCTAGGAGTAACAACAATGTATTAATTAACAAGGATCAGTCTGTATAAAATCATAAAAATACCAGTTTGTGATGAAGGAGTGAAACAAATGCAGTCAAGTTTCACTCTTGCTTAAGGCCTACAATTGGTGCGGTACTTTTTGTTCAGAAATATTTCCCTCTACTGGTGAACAGTTCAATTTTTTTCATTTTGTATCTGCTTATTTCACATCTACTGAGTAAAGAAAAAGCATCCCTTTGTCTCCTTAGTCTCTATTCATGTTTGTGCAAAAATGTATTATCAACAGATATATGACATGCACGTTTACAATGCAGGGCACACGAGGTGGTGCTTGCACGGCAACAGCGCTGTGATGAAGGATGACGAGCTCTATGTTGCCAACGTGGGCGACTGCCGCGCCATGCTTGGCACCCGCTCGCGGCCTTGATGTCCGACCACACTTCTGACCGTGAAGACGAGCAGCTCTGTATCGAGAGCTCCGTAAGTGACAATCACACTTATGTCGATCAAAAAACCATTCGTTCTGTGTGTACATAGGGCGGGTACGTAAGCCGGGGCAACGGGCGACGTGTCGCGTGTGCAGGACAGCCTCGCCGTGTCCTTGTTTCTAGATATGATGCATAAAATGTTCTTGGTTCTGATTAAAATTGTATTTCTAATATAGCGATGAGATGTTCTTGTAATGCTTTGTGACATGATGAAAAAGTATTTTTGAAACTATGTGCAAATGTGCTATAAAGATTTGATTTTTACTAACGGTATACACTAGCAAAATTATTGCTAAAACTGTGAAAAGATCAGGTTTGTACTGAGATACACCTCATGGCAAACCCCTTGTGCCAAATAGATAAATCAATGGAGAGTATTGATGAGGAAGGGGTTTGTGGTGTAAGAGAGTGTTTTGGGTGACAGGAGTGTTTTCACCCAATCCTCTTGGGAAAATACCCTCAAATACTCTGTGGTACACTTGTGCCAAACGAGGCCTTAGTGGACGTGGACCAGGTGACTGGCGATGCTACTTAACGGATAGCTCCATGAACTACGAGAGAGCGTGAAACACAGGATAGCCACAAGTACATGTGACTCAAGAGGGCGGCTCATGAGATACGATCCGTCGACCTGAAGGTCGTTGTGCTCCAGGCCGGCATCACATGCCCCCAATGGAGTCAGCACTGACCGGGCACATCTCATCAAACAACTTAGACTAGCTCCCGAGGTACTAGATCAAGAACCCCAAGTCGCATGATCGAGGTATTCACTAGTCTTTCCGGCATGTCCTTATAATGTGAGGCCTGAGAAAAGAGAAGAGCACTATAGGTGGCACTACACTGTGAGTCTATGAGAAGACAAAACTACCCTTTAGCATCGGTCGCCACCTGCTAGCCTTGAGGCTTGATGCCGAAGGAAAAATACTCAGCAAGATGATAGGACCAAAGAGCATGAGACTCCTAAACTGTTTATGGGATCTATAGCAAACTTACGTGGCCGACATCAGACGCAAATAGAGATTAAATGTGTAAGAACTTTATGTTAGACATGCTTTTTATGTGATGTACTGTCACTGTTGAACACCAAACTAGGTAACTAGCGTTGTCGTGAGTCTCAAAGACATAAAAGCCCTAGCATTATTGTAGCGAACAATGAAAATCGTTACAATAATGTAGTGAAAGTTATGCTCGCAAGGACAACTACTATATATTATTATTTTCGGTATCAAAAGTCTAAGCATCAACCAATGTGATTGGTGTCTTTGCTTTAAGCCTTAACTACACACTATCGCCGACTAGAAATTTCAAAAGTTTAAATTTTGTCATTGCTAAAGGACGATAGTGTGTACGTAGAGACAGACAGCATGAGCAAGACTATTGAAGCATTATATGTAGCTGACCAACATAAGTTCATAGCAGTTTTCCTGATTATCTCATCCAGCTCCTGCATCGAAACACAGTAATTCGAACCCTCCCTCAATATCCATGGAAGTATCGCTGAAACTAAAGTGAACAGAGAGAACAAGTACAATCCCTACACCAATCTAGGAATTGATGCATAAAAGCGCGGTGTTGTGTATTCAAGCAAAATCCTACAAGGAGTATCATATTCCGTTGCTTTTTTTTCTTCCCGGTGCTTTTCTTCCTGTATTGCGGCACTTGTATGGTAGATTATTAATTCTCTGATCTCACACCAGCGAGCCGTGGAGCCCCGCCCTGGCATTGACAAGCTTCTCGGCCAGCGCGATCACGTGCCTCCCGTGGATGTATGCCATGAGCTTGGCCACGTTGCGGTTCACAACGTCTATGATCACCTTGAACTGCCACTCGTCCGCCAAGGAGATCATCGTCTGCACCACATAGTTGGCATACCGGTGGATCATCATGTCCTGCATGACAAGAAAACCACACAAGCTTAGTCATCTAGTACAATTTGCTAGGCATGTAGAGAAACAATGGTAGTAAGATCTAGGTAGGAGACATACCAGTAGATGATCAACATTTCGAGCACCCCTGGCATAGAGGATCTCATTTATGATCAGCTGGCGATCCTGGTAGCTGCCATGGATTAGGCACTTCTCGACAACATTGGAAGAGTGCTTCAGGCGGCTCATGTGCACAATCCGCCCAGCAAATTTCCGCACAATGGTTCCCAGGTTACAGGGCCCTCCATACTCAACAATGTACTGCAAAACGTACGTAAAACCACAGTTGAAGTTACATTTCGCTTAAAGATTTATTCATCAGTTACTGATCACTCCATACTTTACCTGCACAACGTAGTTTCCAAACGGGTCTACCGACAGCTCATTGGCACATTCGACAATTTCCTTGACTAAAGCATCCCGAATCTGTGGATCCTTGCAGAACCCCAGCACTTTCTGGGAACATCACGAGGGAGAGAAGAATGAGTATAAATGTATGTAACACGTACAAAATAGCGTGAAGAGATAGGGAAGCGTTCAAAAACACAATGACCAAAGTCACCTGAACAACACGGCATCCGGAAGAATGCGAAGAAAGCATCTTGACCTTCCCACATAAGCTTGTATAGAGGAATCGGTTACACTCTGCTGGCACACATTCTATACATTTGTTAACGACATGGTTTGCATGTTGGTGACGTGCACATTTCAACATGTTGCTACCAAGCTCCTTGGCCATCTCTATCTGCTGATCAATCTCGCTTATTTCAAAAGCCTGGCGGAAGTGACCAGATCAATTAGAACGTTACTGATCAGTGATCAAGTTCACCGAAAAAATATGGCACACTGCGTTACCGACTTAACTAGGAAGAAAAATTATCTGCTTGTGCAGTCGATAATTACGTGATATTTAAGGCTGAATCTATCTAAAGATGTAGAACACCTTAACCACAGAAATTAATAGATTAACTTAATTAAGTGTCCTAACTTATATGGGAATTACATCATAGGCATTCGAAATAGATTAATTGTTATGTCCTAACTTAATTACATCATATTCTGGGCTAGCTCCCCGGTGCTTTTCTTATATTTCAAAATAGATTGAAAGAGAAAGTAATAGCTTAACTAAATTAAGTGTCCTAACTTTCTGTAGATTGCAATCTTTTTCAGAGAAAGGACCTTTAGGATCTGCTTCTGTAGAAAGCAATAGGTTCAGGCTGAGGACACCAGGAAGTCACAGGTTAAGCTTTGCAATCTACAGACACATCTTAATGCTTTCCTACCTTAGATATTAGAAAGGTGAAGAGTATTCAGTTTACCTTCTGGATTACTCGACAACCATACATGTCAAGGCTTAGGGATAACACCTGCCCGAATAGATTACCAATGAGTTTCCTAATGTCAATTGGTGGTCCGTGCTGAAGAAGCTGATGAAAATAAATAAAAGGTTAATCCAAGCATACTCAAAGATCCAAGTTATGAAAACCCATAAGAGTTGGAAGAAAAACCTTCTGAATGACATAGTTGGCAAAGGCGTCCTTTGCCAATGCGCAAATGTGAGCCGCAATTTCTTCACATAGCATAGTTATTTCTCCAGTAGTTGCTGTGTTGAGCATCTTCTGAATAAAGCGGCTCCCAACTGGATCAACACTGCACGCAAAATACAATAAAGGGTAATGGATGGCTCAAACATATAAGGTGAAAAATTTGCTTCACAGATCACAGAGTACAGCAGGATGGGCATACTGACTGAAACTTACTACTACTTAGCACTTGTGAGAATAAAGCTAAGTAGGGTTGCATGAGTTATGTTCACCTGAGAGAAGGTACATGACCCACAATATGAATGAGCCGCATTGAATGGTTCATTGGGTTTCTTATCTGCTCAAGAAGGGAATACAACTCAGAGTTTCTGATATTCAGTACATGTTCATCTCCCAGTAGCAGGTCCGTATAAGTTTGTTCTTTTGGAGGCTGAGTAGGCTGTTGTGTTTGCACTTTAAAGTTATTGGTATCTCTGCCTATGTCAGCATTTCTAGGCAACTTCTGATGATCTGGAGTCAACACTTCACTACTTGGATCAACCTGAAAAGGAAACGGCAATGTTTCATTACCATAACGGAATTGCTAATGGTGCAAATACTTCAAAAGGTAAAATAGCTATGACAAAAGTGGCAACATACCCACGATGGTAAGAAACTATACATATAGACACTGGCACTAACACTCAGCACCCTCGCTGCATCACACAATCTCTCTATCTGCTACCGCCGTAGCCCATAAGCCCCCATCCCACACACCAGGCCAACCTAAAATGCAAGTTTATCGACCGCTGCTACCGCCTTTATACTATCTCACAGACAGCGTCAAACACCGCCCAATGTTCTCACTAGAGTTGTACACGTGGGATGCCAACGATACCTAAACCTACCATTGATTACTGCCCGGTGTAATTAAATGATATGACTTCCTTTGATTGTGCTACTGGCGATTAAATAATCGTTTTAAGTACAAAATCAACGTACCTCCTCCACCTTGTTGGTTATAAGATCCATGAAGTAAATCTCAACAACTTTAGCCCAAACCTCTTAACAGGGTCCACCAAACTTGCCTACCCAGCCTCATGCTAACGCGCAGTCAGCATGATCTCGCTCTTAGGGCTTTAATTGAGTCGAGCTAGACCGGTGGTCGAGCCGGTAAGCGGTTGGTTCACCCATTAATTAGTAGAGCTACTAGCAAACTCTTCAATTATAGTGTTATAGGTACTAAGTCATGACATACATCAATCAATACATAAAACTTAGATGCAATCCAGATATTAAAAAATGATAATTCCAAAATACAGCAACATGAAAGCCCTTTTCCCAAGCAAGTTGGGGTAGTCTAAAATACAATTTGAGAAATATGTTGTCCAAATAAATATTCCAGACAGACTGCCACAGGTGCAGTTTAGGTCAAATGCTGTCAAATTTAGCCGCCAATTCACTGGTTCAGAATGAACCATCTCCACCTGCATGAAGATCTGTGACCTAAGATGTGACCAAGTTTTAGTTACAATCTATGATCAAATGAAGAACTAGGTCTTCATTAGTCCCAACCATCTTGGCCCTTGGGTCTCGTGAGCAAAAGGTATAGGCTGATGCATTAACCCAACCCACAATGTGCTCTCTTGTTCATTCGGTGTACGATCACGAAGTGATTCCGGCACAAATTAACCAGCTAAATAGCAGTGTTTTCTACAGAACCAAAAAAAAATACTGCACATTATGGTGAAGCTGACAATGGTGTGTCTAGGATGAGAGGGAATGTTGGCTATGCTAGACTCTGCCGGGAGACAGACTTGGGCCGTCAGAAAAAAACAGGAAAGACATGAGGTAGAGGAGTCATATCGGTACAAATACAATTGAGAACTATTAGATGAGCTACATGATGAACCATGTCCTGCTGCCCACTTCACTTGGGTAGATTCCAAAACATATATATGTATCAATTATGCACTAACTAAGTAGGATTTGCAATTAACTGCTCCCAGTTCCCACTTTCCTTTCTCTATTTTTAGAAAAGTATATATGGATTTAAAAGAAATTAATCACTCAGCTTTGCATGGTGGAAAGTGATGTGTGACATCACCGCAATCTTCAACCAACTCCCCTTTAATAGTAAATATAAATGAGCATAACTAGAAAGGCATTGCTACGGAAAGACTTATGAAGGTAACATGGATAGAAAGTTATCTATGGGTGTTTGCAGAATTGCAGTAAAATCTATAGCGTGTCAGAGTTCATTTCGGTGTGTTAGTTGAGCAATATTAGCATGATAGATTAAGCTTTTGTTCATGTTCTACACCGATGGGACAATAGTTAGAAGCTGGATTCTAGAAGAGAAGTTGTTGCGATGATGCTGTAGAACATGAACCTCATAAATGATGTGTTCTATAATTAGAAGTTATGTTATAATTTGTTAACCGATTTAATAATATTCCTGAAACATAATCCTGGTGGCGAGATGCTTTCGGTAAATTATGCCCTAGTACTGTGGTTTGTTAAACCAAAACCTCATAATATAAGATAATATGGTATATTTGTCCTTTTAACATAGGAAGCTATCATCATTAAGTCACCCCCCCCCCCCTCTATCAATGCTATTATTCATGTAGAATATCTTTTAAATGGGGAGAGGGGGTGTTCGTAGCTTGAGTTAATGTCTTATCATCAAAGCAATTCTCCGTAATCTTTTTTACATTCACATAGAATTAATGTACCGTAGTTTTTATTAGAGTTTCAAAGATAAATTTTCTAGATGACAATGCAACAATTTTTTATACTCCCTCCGATCCATATTACTTGTCGCTAATATGGATGTATCTATACATAGTTCAGTTCTAGGTACATCCATACTAGCGACAAAAAATATGGGTCGGAGGGAGTATTAGGTTATATGTCTGAAGATATGCTTCGAATTAATAAATTTTTGTTTCCCTATGGTGAAGATTTTCTTCTAGGTTCTTTCATCTAATGCATCTCACAAGTGAACATAGTTACTCACTAGATACTTTATTAAACATTACAACATAGTGTCTGTAAAGGTTATAGAATTTTCCTTTTGCTTGGGAATGTTGACAATGACTCAAAAGTTGGTTCTTAAGGGAGCTGATGTCATAGAGCAAGGCTTGTTGCTCCATTGGTCGATCTACCTTGAGGAGCTGCTTCCATATAGTAGCCATAATAATTTATCCGAAGAGAGCAGGACCGGAAGCTTCTAATGGCGAAAGAAGCAAGTAGAACGTCCCTATGCAAAACTCATATTTAGACCCATAGGTAGCCTTGTGTGCATAACCATTAAAAACAATTTAGTTTAATGATACTATAAGGGAACTGATATACTAGACCATCTTGATGCATGTTTTACTTGTTAAAAGAATTAGAATACATATATCGGGTGCATGGCACTTGGTCTCCAATTTGGCCTTGAAACCACCATGGGATGATGGGAGAACAATGCACCAAACTTCGAATCACAACACCTGGCCTCGACTTTGACCCCATGAAGTGATAACTTTGTACTTCCTCGGTAGAGAATAAGAGTGAACCCTCCCACCCTCCTTCACCATCAAATGTAGGCTTTGAGCATTAAATCGTCCTTCAGATAGCATCATCCTTTGGGAACCTTGTGAAATAAAAGGCTTCGAGGACCAAAGCATGTCATGAATAAAAAAGGAGCATAACATGCCGAAGGTTCCCATACTTTGTACTCTCCTTGGCCATCCCCCTAGATACCTTGGTCCATATATCCACCAAACCTCTAACATCATAAATGATATTGCAGTGGATGTAATTCATAGTGCCACTTCAGTGCATATCAGATCTTAATGAAGATATATATATGTCCGCACTATTTTCATATTAGTAAAGTTGGTCGAGTCATATCAAGTTGACATCACTGATGCAATTAGTGTGGAAAGAGTAGACACGGAGTTATGGAATGCCACTCTCGAAGCTTTGCTTTCTTTATTTGGACGAATTTTAACCATTTTTAGCAAGTACGGAGCTCTAGAGGCAATGATCCGCTAAAAATTAAGATGGTCGACAACGATAGACATTCAATAGAGATCTTCAATAAGTATGGAGTGACATGCAAGAATATCTTACTGAATTAACGACAGTAGGGAACAAAATCAATATGTCATCACTCGCTGGTGGACAAATTGCAAAGCTAGACTACTATTATTTGCTAAAGCTATAGATGGTATAGGAGACAAGAGAGCTTTTGGTTTCTGGCTAGGCACGAAAACCTGGCTGCATTGGCCTATGCTTTGGAGCCCAACTTGCCCCTTGGAAATTGTGGTGATTAGAACATGATGGCAAGATAAAAGTCACACAACATCAAGCTTAGGTCAGAATACTAAAAAATTGAAATCATGACAAGGCTATGTCTAGGTAACATAGGTCAAATATCTCTGCCTTAGGCTCGGTAAGCGTAAATAAACAATGATAGTATGAGGGGTTCAATTCTCTCCAGTTGGCATAGGCATTGTGATAGTGACTAATAACTAAGATATATTAGTCTCATATAGCAAACATACAAATGCATGTTCATTCAAAACAGAAAACAAAATCCGCAGAGGAAGTAACAAAAAAAGAGTACTCAACCATAGCAAGAGATAAAGTTCTTACCAAAAACAAGCAAGGGTAGGTCGTTCTGCCTATATATGCAGCAGAAGACAAAAAGTGGAGAACCTTTCCATATCACAATGAGCAATGTGACACTTGCAATAGTAATTCAATGTTTATGGAGTAGTCATACCCTTCCCAATACAAACAAATCCAGGTTTAGCTAGACATGTCCCATTAATGCCGATATTTTTTGAGGGTAGGTGTTGTTTCTGTCACTAGCAAAGCATCCACGGAAATTCAGCTTCTAGCACTGCAAGTCCATTCTCACGTAGGCAATCCTGCTTGGATGTATGCGTGTGTGTGTGTGTTTGTCAAAAAGGAAGATTACTATGATCAATCTACTAAGCATGTTAAATCTTCCATGCTTGGTGCAACAACAACAAAGTTTTAGCCTCAAACAAGTTGGGGTAGGCTAGAGGTGAAACCCTTAAGATCTCAGAACCAACTCATGGTTCTAGGACATGGATAGCAAGCTTCCACGCAGCCCTGTCGATGGCTAGTTCTTTAGTGATACTTTAGTTCTTCAGATCTCTCTTTAGGGATTCTTCCCATGTCAAGTTTGGTCTAGCCCAACCTCTCTTGACGATATCAGCATGTTTTAGCCATACGCTATGCACTGGAGCTTTTGGAGACCTGCGCTAAATATGTCCAAACCATCTTAGACGATGTTGGACAAGCTTCTATGGCTGGTGCAATGGTCTAAAATTGTTTGAACCATTATTTCATGCTATGAAATTATGCCTTGTGTATTAACTTTATTTGACCATGAAAGATAAAGGAATAAAGGTATACATCGTTGTACGTCCAAGAAACATTTCTAGCTTTCAACACTTCATATAGCCAATAGTATGTCCAAGAAACATTGCTAGATTTCAAGATTTCATGCAGGCCAAGTTGCATCGACGTGACAACGCAACAATAGAAAGAAGATCAAGAGGACGCTGCAATTATGGGTAAAAGTTGTTAGGAAAATTTTGGATCAAAATCGCTTGGAACCGGGGGTATATGATATGATAAGATAAGAGAATTTGACATCTGAACCCAACCCAATCCGAATCCGAGTTGCTAATACACAGAGATATAGGATAATTAATCTCTTTTTTGTAGCTGGATTATTAGACCTTCTATACATGGTTAACCTTTTTGATACAATAAATTTTAATGATTATTACTTGCAGTACATGGATGTTTTGTTTGTCCATGAGATGGTGCAAGCTTACCTTCTGAAATGAAGCTCTTCAGTCTGGTAAGAGACAGACCTGATCAGCCAAAGACACAGTAAAAACACGTAGTAACATGTTTATCATAGGAGCGTTCTTTTTCACAGTGAACCAATGAAAAATATTGAGTGCAAAACCTAGGGGTAACAACTAATTGTTTCTTGGTGAAAATATCAAGTGCAAAACATGAAGGCTTTTTTGTAGCAAAAAAAAAACAGGATTTGGTTTTTGGTCTGAGCAAATTAGGAGTAAAGCGTCCGCGGACAAATGAATCACATAGGTCCAAGAAACATTGCTACATTTCATGTAGGCCAAGTTGCATAACCGTTACAAGGGAACAATATAAAGAAGTTCAAGAGGACGCTGCAATTATGGGTAAAAGTTCTTAGGAAATTTTGGATCAAAAATCACTTGGAAACCAGGTGTATATGATATAATAAGAGAATTTGACATCTGAACCCAACCCAATCCGAATCCAAGTTGCTAATACACAGAGATAGGATGATCTCTTTTTTGTAGCTGTATTATTAGACCTTCTATACATGGTTATCCTTATTGTTACAAAGTGGTCTGACCCTTCCCCGGACCCCGCGCAAAGCGGGAGCTTCATGCACCGGGCTGCCCTTTTGAAGGGGAGCCTTGGCGCAGTGGTAAAAGGTGCTGCCTTGTGGCCAGGAGGTCACGGGTTCAAGTCGTGGAAACAGCCTCCTGCAAAATTTGCAGGGAAGGCTGCGTACAAAGACCCCAAGTGGTCCGACCCTTTCCCGGACCCGCGCAAAGCGGGAGCTTCATGCACCGGGCTGTCCTTTTTATTAGCTTGCAATACGTGGATGTTTTGTTTGTCCATGAGATGGTGTAAGATTAATTACTGAACTGAAGCTTTTCAGTTTGGTAAGAGACAGAACTGATCAGCCAAAGACGCGGTAAAAACACATAGTAACATGTTTATCATAGGAGCGTTGTTGTTCGCGGTAACAAAACCTAGGGGTAACAACTAATTGTTTCTTAGTGAAAAATATCAAGTGCAAAACATAAAGTGTTTTTTTGTAGCAAAAAAACAGGATTTGGTTTTTGGTCTGAGCAAATTAGGAGTAAAGCGTGGACAAATGAACCACGGCTTGTCTCCACCTAGCGACAACTAGAGTCTGGAGATTTTTTTTTTTAGGGGTCTGGAGTTGGGACGACAAAAAGTTCTGAGAGAAAGTACCCTCCGGTGCCACAAGCAATTGTTCTGTATTTCATATTTTTCGTTCCTGATTCGATTGTACCTGATCGAAATACCACTTAGCATACGCACGACCTCGTGAATTCTAAAGAAAGTAATACATCAAATGATGCAGTAAATTGGAGCACGAGAGCAACAGGAGAAAAAAAAATTGTTGGAACTATTTCTTCAAATAAAATGTCTGAATATGATCGACAGGATTTAGTTCTTGGTCGCGGTGCATACCTAGAACAAGCACAGACCAGAGCGCGTGCGGATGGCTTGGCTTCGAGCAGAGTATGGATCGCGCACCACACCATTTCAGTTCCTTGAACTGCAGTTCGCTCCTCCCCTCCGCTTCCTCTCCGGCCTCTCTTCCCCGGCGCCAGCGACCTTCAACATCGCTGCCGATGCCGTCCATGGAGATGGAGCCGACGCCAGGCGACTGCACAGTCGTGGGCTCTGACTCCGCTGCGCGATACGCGGCATGCATTGTGGGATCCACCACCTTCGCTGGGACCGTGGCGGCGCCGGCTTTCCGCCGCCGCCGCCGTTGATTCGTTCAAGTGAGAGAGGAACGTCGATTCGAAAGGCTACGCCGTCACCAGCGACGAACTAGTGGGCTTAGTAGCTAGGGAACTGCCTAATGTGGGCTTTAATAGCCCAACGTAAACAGCTACCTAGTGGCCCGTTAAGGAAGTAAGGAACGGAAAGAACGATCTACTCCCTCCGATTTTTCTCAAAAAAAAACTACTCCCTCCCCTCCGATCAAAAATAATTGTTAGTGATTTGTACTAAATCGCCGACACTTATTTATGATCGTAGGGAATAGCAGCCAAAGGATCCAGCCCAACCCAGCCTTGTCACCCATCGATAGCCGAAAGAATGCCTCGATCTCTACCCTCGCGCATCATCCCTGCGCTGAACCACGCTTAAATTCACTTTGAACCTTGCGCAAAAAAAATTCCAGTGTTCAAGTTTCCTACTAGATAACAATTCAATTGTGATGCTTCAAAATCACGTGCATGACCAAGATCACAAGTGTATAAAACCCACGACGTACGCTGATTGATCGCACTCCACAAGCTTAGAGTCTATCTCGAGAACTCAATCCTCTCTCTGCCAAGGAGCTCAAAGATACGGAAGACCGATCTAGCAAAAATGCAACAGAGTAGAAGATGATCTAGTATTTTGTTGTGTTGATCACAAAAGGGTACGCCAAGCGGCGAGGAAGGCCACATGTAGCCAATATGCCAGAGGAAGTCCAGCATCGGTACCACGATTCAAGCAAAGTGATAAAACGACAATTGAGCGGTGCATGAGAGAGCCCCAAAGCAGTTTGGTGCAAGGAGACTCGATCTAACCGGCAAAAAACATAGTGTAATTAACCTGATCGCATCCAACAAGCTTCCTCCGTGCAAGACCTCGGCATAGAACCAGACCGGTGATATCTGAGGCCGCCGAGCCCGACTACAACCAGTTCAGGTCTGGCGTGAAGGGAACACGTCCATGGCAGAAACATGCAATAAAAGGGGGAGAAGTGGAGGGTTTGCACCGAAGCAACATGCGATGAGGGGAGACGGAAGGAACATTTGATCATTTTCCACACTTTTCTTTAAAATTTACTTTATTGCCACATTTACCACATGTCAATTACACAGGTGTGGGTTGTCGCCTCACAAAAAAAATGCAGTATCCACATTGAGAGGGAACCCTACATAGCGCTCACCAAACAGTGGGTTTTCACCTCACATCAAAGTTCGAATCATTTTCTTTCAACTAGCAGGATTCTTTTGGAATATTTACGCAAAAATCCCTATGTATACATGCAAAAATCTGTTTGATATCTACGCAATATATCCTTTTAATTGTACAGGTAGTATCCAAAAATACTGTATCCACCAATAAATTTCATCATTGTACTCCATAAATATATTACAATCTGGCAATTGATGGCCAATATCTATGCGTAGTACTAAAATAATGGCCACTTTTATTCCGCAGACAATAATTAATGATCACTTCTACTCAATGGATTTTTTAAAACTTGGGCTTGTATCATCACGCATGACAAGTTTTGTTAGGATCATGCTGAACCAAATCTACCACTCAGCGTGTTGTCCCCAGCAACACACGCCCACACGATCTACTCAGTATGCCCAAACTTCTATGCTCAACGATATGAAATATGATAGTAATGGTTACCTGGGTCGAGCATGATTTAGAGAATTAACGAATGAGTTACCTGTGCGTGCGAAACATTGAGGAAGAGGCTCTTATCACGGCGGCGGCCGAGCAAGCCGCCTAGAACAGCCACGGTAGCATCATCCTCCCATACCTCCTTGCCCTTCTTATTTTTACCATGGGAAGGGAGCATCGTCAGCACGTACTTGTCATCCATTCCTACAAATGTTCACACATAGAAAACGAGTAAAATTCAGATATTTATGTTTTACACGGGAGAAGACACCCATCGTATAGACACGGAAACCTACGTGGGGTGCACGGGAGACTTGAGACGGAGACCCCTGGAATGGAGGGGTGGAGAAGTGGGGGTCCTCTATTTGTAGGGTTGCCCCTAGACTACAACATATCAGAAAGGATATATTGGTCATTAAAAGAATTTCATAGACAGCATTTAATGTTTGCAAGCTGAAACCTGGTGCAGCCACATCATCCCAATTGTTCCTACCGTCCAATTTAAAATCTATGGTTGTTACTTATCCATATGAATTGCAACCGAGCTACTCCCTTCATTCTAGTACTATGGTCACATATCAAAAATTATGCAATCCCAAAACACCTCCACCTCCAAGGCATATTAGCATTAAACATGTTTAATTATTCCTATAAATCCTCTCTCTTCCCTAGTTTTAATATGCATGCGCCAATGCATGGCCATGAATAGAAACATATCTCATGCAAATAGCCAATGCATGTACATTTTTTCTAGCTCTCTAGGTAAGGGCCCTAATAAATGAAAAATTAAAGAGCAATATCAGGACCAATGAAAAATAACCTTGGGCCAAGAGATTTGCAAAATGTGCCTACTCATAGTGGGAGTAACATAGCTAATAACATCACACACTCCAATGTATTTTGATGATATGGCATGCTATTAAGTGAGGAAAGAAAGTGTTGTGGTAACATATTATGTTTCTGTAACATCACACACCCCAATATACAATGAGTCTATAACCTAATAAATAAGGTCTTGCATGACACCATATATATATTATTCCTCACTATGAAGGTAGTAACATAGACTAGTAACATCTACATGACACTAGTCTATGTTACTCCCCACTATGAGCAGCCTTAAAAACCGGGATGGAGGGAGTATGCCACATCCTCACTTTTGTGTTTATTGCCCACTCGATTTTTTTATAGTGATGACACGGTAATCACCAAATCATGCAGGCTGCCACCTCCTTTCTCTGTCCATCTACCAGGACCAACTCTTCATCCCCTGCACCCTTCCTTAATTTCAGGGTGTAACCGAAGAGCACTTAAAGGCCATTAAATGCCTAACCAAGAACCAGGAGGTGTCGATGTTTATCCTAACCAAGCTCGCCGTACCCCGAGGTCAGCAGGGACTCAGGTAATCACCACTGTCACAGTTGAAGAGACTGACACCACCACCACAAATAAACCTCACCATCAGTACCGCCCAAAAGAAGAGAGCAAGCTTTAAACTTGTCGTCGCCCATCGCCAACACTAAGGGAAAAAACATCCACCATAAACTCAACATGGATGAAGGAAGCTAAGATCCCTGTCATCATTGGATAAACATGCAGCTCCAGAGTACCCTGATCCTGCGAAAGCATATCCTTTTCGAGAATACACCCTGGAAGGTGTATTAATCATATAGAAGAAAGGCTAGAAAGCCGATACATCACCAAGAAGGCTACAACTCCACACCCAACCGATACATCGCCAAGCGGCAAATAACACACCCTCTAAAAACCGATGATAAACGACTCCTTGCTCAATATCCTACCAAAATATGATGAGGAGATGTAGCACAAGGCTTCAGGACCGCGTCACGAACCGGGACACCACCATAGCTTGACCTCGACCCCAAGTTAACCCGGACCAACGTACCTCCCCTCTTATGCGCCTAGAGAACGGCGAGTAAGAGGCAGGATCCTGATTAACTCAGGGAAGATGACGACCAAGTAGCGTCCGCCATGTCGTACATAGCGCCCCGGAAGCCCAGCTAATGCGTGAAACACTCCGCCTGGGGAGTACGGTCGCAAGACCGAAACTCAAAGGAATTGACGGGGGCCTGCACAAGCGGTGGAGCATGTGGTTTAATTCGATACAACGCGCAAAACCTTACCAGCCCTTGACATATGAACAACAAAACCTGTCCTTAACGGGATGGTACTGACTTTCATACAGGTGCTGCATGGCTGTCGTCAGCTCGTGTCGTGAGATGTTTGGTCAAGTCCTATAACGAGCGAAACCCTCGTTTTGTGTTGCTGAGACATGCGCCTAAGGAGAAATTGCCACCGAAGTGAGCCGAGGAGCCGAGTGACGTGCCAGCGCTACTACTTGATTGAGTGCCAGCACGTAGCTGTGCTTTCAGCAAGAATTTCACCATTGGGAGCCGGTGCCTTTCGAAGCACTTTCACGTGTGAACCGAAGTCGTCTTGCCGAACTCAAGACCCACGGAGACCTACCTATAGTGACGTCAAAGTACCAGTGAGCATGGAGGTTTGGTTAGGCTTGGTTACGACGACGTCGAGTTGGCGGCGGAGGAAGACTCGGCATGAAGGCCAGCCGCCCGGTGGTGTGGTACGTAGTGGTAATAGTACGCGCCCCGCTCCGAAACAAAGAAAAAGGTGCGTGCCGCACTCACAAGGGACTGCCAATGAGATACTGGAGGAAGGTGGGGATGACGTCAAGTCCGCATGGCCCTTATGGGCTGGGCCACACACGTGCTACAATGGCAATGACAATGGGAAGCAAGGCTGTAAGGCGGAGCGAATCCGGAAAGATTGCCTCAGTTCGGATTGTTCTCTGCAACTCGGGAACATGAAGTTGAAATCGCTAGTAATCGCGGATTAGCATGCCGCGGTGAATATGTACCCGGGCCCTGTACACACCGCCCGTCACACCCTGGGAATTGGTTTCGCCCGAAGCATCGGACCAATGATCACCCATGACTTCTGTGTACCACTAGTGCCACAAAGGCCTTTGGTGGTCTTATTGGCGCATACCACGGTGGGGTCTTCGACTGGGGTGAAGTCGTAACAAGGTAGCCGTAGGGGAACCTGTGGCTGGATTGAATCCTTCGCGATGGAAATGCCCTCGCCTACTTGACTAAACTAAGGACCTCAACGGAAGCTTATGTAGATTTTCTACTTTTCCATTTTCCTTCTTGTTTATCAATCACCAATCAAGACAAACCGGGCACTACGGTGAGACGTGAAAACACCCGATCCCATTCCGACCTCGATATATATGTGGAATCGTCTTGCGCCATATGTACTGAAATTGTTCGGGAGACATGGTCAAAGCCCGGAGAAAGAGCAAGAAAACGGATGCGCTAACGCGCAACGGCTTTCGCGCTAGTTGCTCAAAAAATCGTATAAAAATCAAGCAAGAAAAAGGTTCTGGCAGGCTGCGTGGGACTGTAAATCCTCTTTCGCTGGCTGGGCCCTTTGGACTCTAAATCCAAACGGAGTGAGTGGTTCGATTCCACTCTCAGAACGAGACTGAACGAAATAAAATGCAAGTGAAACGAGACGAGAATCAAATTGACTGTTTCAGGAAGAAGTAAGTGGTGGATTTGGATGGAGTCTCACAGAAGAAGAGTACGCGCGCTAGCGCGCCCCAAGACGTCAGTCCTTTTTCTGCTTGCTGGCCAAGGTCAGTTTACTGAATCCCTTCCAAACACCAACCCAATCTCCATTCCTTGATGGGAAATGAGCAAGACCATATGTTTCTCAAAAATATAGCCCCGTGGTTCTTTTTTGTTAAGTGACTAGAACTTCTATCAACTACTATTCTAGCACACAGCTGTGCCATGTGTTTATTCTATTCTATTCTTCAGGTATTCCTTTGAATCACGCATCTTTTCAGGTAAGACAATTGGAAGATCTTCTTAGTCAGCCTATCTGTATTCTTATCCTCTAGTGCGGATCCAATCAGATTTTCTAAAGCCAAGGCCTGACATCCATTGTGGGGATCATCTTTTATCGGGAGACATGGCCTGGTGGTTTCTGATCGAGATTCCTAATCAATAGGGCGAAGAGCTCTTCGCATGATCTGGTCCTACCTTTTGTCTACGCTATTTTTTTTCCCTTCTCAGCTGCTGTCCTTACTCCGGATAAATTGGAACACATTGATTCCGTTCGTTCCTGCCCTTCGCTTCAGGCCATAGTGCTTCTGAATTATTTCTATACCCCTTTGATGATGCAGCCTCTGACTCTCGTGGGTAAACTCCTACTTGATTAGTAAGAACTTCTCTGTCTCAACTCGTGGACCTATCTATCTTCTTCTTTTTCAGAGATAGGGGTTTGCTATTCTCACGGATTGCTCATATTTATTTACCCCATTGAATCGTTTTTGCCTTGTTTCAGCTCTTCCTTCATCTGAACCTTCCAGTACTAATCTATCTTTATGGTGAAGACCCTTCATCTGACCTCCGAGCTACCCTGTCAATTGTAAAAAGTAGTTGAGTCGTGTCTCGCAGGAGCAAAAAGAGTGAAATGAGGACGTAAGCCCCCTAGGTCTTCCTCTTCCTTCTAAACTAATTGCTTTCGCTTGACTCTTCCAGTAAAAAAAGTATACTGAGTGGTTGAAGGAAAGCGAAAAGAAATGGCTTTTTCATGTACCAAATCTGGTGAGCCAGACATCAAGCAAAAATGGACATACAATCAAAGAGTAAGGAGCAGTTATTTGCAATGACGGGTGGATTGGTCAGAGCTGCAAGGAGAGACTCGGTTATGGTGCGATAAAGAGCTTGCTTCAATGCTCGGATTCAGGTAGAAAGTAAGAGCAGTAGCATATTCCTAGGAGAGCTTTGTACTTGAAATTAGTAGTCCCGGTAGTTGGAAAAAAGCTCTGAATACGGATTCAAAGCATCAAGATAGGTAGTCCGATCATTAGTTGGCCAGTCATAGCAATTTGAGTAGAAAGCTTGCTTCGGGATTAGATCATTCAACTAAAGCTGTCAGGCCGGGTAGGCTTTGAGGAACATTGGGGGTTCCTTATGTTGTGACTGAGCAGATATGTCTATTGTGCCCGGCAAAAACAGATTTGCAAGGAGTTTGCCAAAGGCTTTCTCATTCGGAAAAACAATTTCAAGTATATTTCCAAAAACCATTCTCTGCTCGGATGATTGCCGCTTGTGTGAATTTCATTGCTGTGGGTCCCGTGTGTGCTCGAATAAGATTGTTTTAGGATTCTATTTAGTTGAATTTCTTGACTCCGTGGTGCTGGTTATCGAGTTTATGGCGCCGCCGACCATCCAAAAAGTCAAAGATGGCGTCGGCATTTACTTATTATGCTCTCTTCTAATAGTGGTCCCTTGGTATTCAGGTTGTCAAATCCTGATAGGAAAGTAGACTGTTATACCTTATTTTTGTAATGGCCTATCTTCTTTAAAAAGCCGAAAGATAAGGATTTCTAAAAACTTTTGCGTTCCTTTTTCTTTTTTAGGAGCAGTTCCCCAACCAGCTTTCTCCCCGAGAAAGCCTTCCTGAGATTCAAAGAAAAAGGTTTGAAGGTTGATCTCTGGGATCAGTGATAGTTCGGAACCAGCAAAGGGAGGCTAAAAAGCCGTAGTGCTAACGCACGCCCTGTAGTTTTTAAGCAGGCTTCGACAGCAGCGAGCTCTGCGTCGAAAAGCGAAGCGAGCCGCGCTAGCGCGCTACTCTTCCTTTATGAGCGAGCCATGAGGCGCCTATCGGCAAGGCTTGGAAAAGCCTTAAGTTTAGGCTCCCTTCCTTCACTGAACTGATTCACCCGGATCCAAACCTGCTGAGCTAGCTAATTTTGCCTTTACGAGATCTCGGCTCTTCGGAATGATTGGAGAGAGCCCCGCCTCCTCTTGGTTGGTGCCGGGCCCGAGAGTGATGGGACTACTTCCTTAAAGAGCCTTTCGTTCGGGCCGGCAGGAGGGGCCCTGATCTATCAATTGAGGGAGCAAAAAACAGGCTTTGCTCCCCCCTTTTAAAATGAAGAAAGAAAGAAGGGTCGAAGTTTAGACCGCTCACAGTAGTTCTACCCATAGAAAAGATCATGAAAGAGGCGATCAGAATGGTACCCGAATCCATTTACGATCCCGAGTTTCCAGACACATCGCACTTCCGCTCGGGTCGAGGCTGCCACTCGGCCCTCAGACGGATCAAAGAAGAGTGGGGAACCTCTCGCTGGTTTTTGGAATTCGACATCAGGAAGTGTTTTCACACCATCGACCGACATCGATTCATCTCAATCTTGAAGGAAGAGATCGACGATTCCAAGTTCTTTTACCCCACTCAGAAACAGTTTTCCGCCGGACGACTCGTAGGGGGTGAGAAGGGCCCTGACTCCATCCCAAACAGTGTACTACTATCGGCCCTACCAGGCAATATCTATCTACACAAGCTCGATCAGGAGATAGGGAGGATCCGGCAGAAGCACGAAATTCCTCTTGTAGTTAAAATAAGATCGGTTCTATTAAGAATAGGTCGTCGTATTGATGACCAAGAAAAGTATGGAAAAGAAGCAAGCTTCAACGCTCCCCAAGACAACAGAGCCCTCATAGTGAGGAGGGTAAAGAGCATCCAACGCAAAGCGACCTTTCATTCCCTTGTTTCGTCGTGGCACACCCCCCCCACAAGCACCCCCAGGCGAAGGGGAGACCAGAAAACGCCTTTCGTTTTCCCCCCTTCAGCGGCCCTAGCCGCCTTCCTTAACAAGCCCTCGAGCCTCCTTTGCGCCGCCTTCCTCATAGAAGCCGCTGGGTTGACCCCGAAGGCCGAATTCTATGGTAGAGAAGGCTTGAATAAGAATTTGGCCATGAGAGACCTTCTTAAGTATTGCAAAAGAAGGGGCCTGCTGATAGAGCTGGGCGGGGAGGCGATACTAGTTATCAGGTCAGAGAGAGGCCTGGCCCGTAAGCTGGCCCCCTTTAAAAGCCATTCCTTATTAATAAGGATTTGTTACGCGCGATATGCCGACGAATTACTACTGGGAATCGTGGGTGCCGTATTTCTTCTCATAGAAATACAAAAACGTATCACCCACTTCCTACAATCCGGCCTGAACCTTTGGGTAGGCTCCGCAGGATCAACAACCATAGCTGCACGGAGTACGGTAGAATTCCCCGGTACGGTCATTCGGGAAGTCCCCCCGAGGACGACTCCCATACAATTCTTGCGAGAGCTGGAGAAGCGTCTACGGGTAAAGCACCGTATCCATATAACTGCCTGCCACCTACGCTCCGCCATCCATTCCAAGTTTAGGGACCTAGGTTATAGTATCCCTATCAAAGAGCTGACGAAGGGGATGAGCGGAAGAGGTCGTCTACTGGACGCGGTTCAATTAGCGGAGACTCTTGGAAAAGATGGACTAAAAACTCCCCAAGTTAGTGTATTATGGGGGACCGTCAAGCACATCCGGCAAAGATCAAGGGGGATCTCGTTGTTGCATAGCTCAGGTCAGAGATTAAACAGCCAAGCAGGACACAGAAGAAGAGTTCGCTAGAGGAAGAATTGGTCCGCGAGCATCGCGATAAGTCCTCTGTCCTACTACAGGTGCTGCGACAACCTTTACCAAGTCCGAACGATTGTCAACTACCAGATCCGCTGGTCCGCTATATTC